>LBNU01004374.1:68957-79964 GCA_014162995.1 Artemisia annua | reverse complement strand
ATTAATTTTATGTTTAGTAACATATATATTCAAAAATAGCAGACTAGTTAAATAGTCCTAGCCATTGTTGAAGTATTATTTGCTAAGAAAATGACAAAAATGCCCATCCCCTCAACCTCAAAGTGGTCCTATTCCATTAATACAATTGATGCCCAATTCTTATCCTTCACTGCCCTTCACTTTTCTTCACCTTATTCTACACACCCTTTTCTCTCTTCTTTCAAAACCATCATCCTAACATCTCTCTGGATACAAGCATTAAAGCAACAAGTACAAGAAGCATGTCATCATCAAAAGTATGGAGCAAAGAAGAGGATAAGGCCTTCGAGAATGCCATTGCTAACCATTGGACTGAGGATACCAAAGAGCAATGGGATACAATTGCTTCACTTGTACCCACCAAAACCATTCCAGAGTTGAAACAACACTATCAATTACTTGTTGAAGATGTCGATGACATTGAAGGTGGTATCATTCCATTACCCAAGTATCTTGGAGAGGAGTCATCTTCCTCTTCTACCAAAGATAACCATCATGGATCGAATTCAAATCGACGTTCTTCTTGTAATTACGCTAATGGGTTTTCGGGTTTTGGTCATGATTCCACTAGTCAAGGTAGCGGAAAAGCAAGTTCAAGGGCGGAGCAAGAACGTCGGAAAGGGATTCCGTGGACAGAAGAAGAGCATAGGTATGTAACTAGCAAAAAATCGATTTCTTATACTAAACTATCTCCAAAACTTGCATCTATAGATCCTAGAATCACAAATAGCTTATGCAATGAAATATTACCAATATAGCAGAACATAGTCAAGGGAATGTTACTATTTTCAGTTTTTTTAGAAGAGCATCAATAATTGTTTTAAAGTAGAAGTACCATGTTTCTGATGATGAAATCATTACACAATTTATGTGCAGACAGTACATGTTGTGTTTTGATTGACCATTGGGAAACGTAATTGTCAGGATACCAATTATTGTTGCAGGAGCCTTGTACTAGTCCTGTAGCACACTGTACAAAGTTTGGAACTATATGCAAAACTTCCATTTAGATCTGGCCTATTTCTAGAGCAAACAGCTAATCAATGGCAATATGATGTTATAGTTTGAGGTTAGTACCACTTCTAACGCATATGCTGTATAAATGCAGGTTGTTTTTGTTGGGGTTGGACAAGTTTGGTAAAGGAGATTGGAGAAGCATTTCAAGAAACTATGTGATTTCAAGAACACCTACACAGGTTGCTAGTCATGCCCAGAAATACTTCATACGATTGAACTCGATGAACAGGGATAGACGGCGAACCAGTATTCATGACATTACTAGTGTTAACAATGGCGATGTCTCTTCACACCAAATGCCAATCACGGGTCAGTCCGGCAGTACAAACCCACCTAATGGTACAACAGTTGGTGCACCTATGAAACATAGGCCCCATCAACCGAATATGCCTCCAGGAATGGGTATGTACGGTGCACCAATGGGCCACCCGGTTGCTGCAGTTCCAGGCCATATGCCGTCAGCAGTTGGAACTCCGGTGATGATGCCTCATAGTCATCATCCACCGTATGTTATGCCAGTGGCGTACCCAATGGCCCCACCACCAACGATGCATCAATAAAACACCAAATCTTTCCTAAGTTTTTCCCTTTATGCAATAATTCTCCTAGTCATAGTGCTAGCATTTGACAATGCAGTCCCCTAAATGAGCTTTTCTTTCACAAACAAATCGGATTGTGAAAGGCTCGTTGCAAGGACAAAAAGTAGGACCACAGCATCTTTCTAATGATCAATTTCTGTTGGTTAAAGAATTTTTCACCAACTGTTTGTACATTTTTTCAGGCTCACAGTTTGTCTCCATGAAATGACTTGTACCAAAAATAATAATGCTATAATGACTTGTACATTATGCAATCAAAGATGTACCTCGCTTTAGATATGTGAAAGGGCCTAGTCAGGTGTGTCTTCAACATACCACTTGATTGAAGAGGGGACAGGCAAGATATACAAAGCAATTTAATGGTGATTTTTCTTCCAACTTTCTGAGGTCCAAAATGTGACACAGAGATGGTTGATTGCCAAAGTTAAGCTGTCAAACATCATTGTCTGTTGATGTCAAAAAGATAAGAAAAACAAAATAAAAAAAAGTATTTGATGATTTCTTAACAAAACTAAATATTAGTCATAATCCCCTCAATAAAAATAATTATACTATTGGTAGAAACAAGAGATACGACAATTTGAGGGTTACTAGGAAAATCTTTTGAGCAATAATGATGCCTTCATGCGCCTTCTCGATTTTACGCGGAGCTGCTCAGAGAGGATGTGATGTAGAAACTTCTTTCGTCCCACTTTCCACCATGGTGGTACCACAAATCCGAGTTTTTTCTTCTTTTCTGTAAGATGAAGATTAGAAAATCAAACTTTTGATTTTTAATAAATATAGGCTTCCATAAACCCTTGAAGATAGTTTTAGAGCGGCACAAACTTTAAATTACTAGTTTAGGTATCTCCTACTCTCATGTACATTTATGTACATGTCAAGATAAAGAACCTCATTAAATGCAGATATTTTGACCCATTTACTCATTAACAAATCATCAAATGGGTATAATCAAAATGTAGCAAAAAGAAATTAAACCTAAAACCGCCAAAATGTACTTTCAATGCATACAACTTACTAACTTACTTGGTCCCAAAAAAAAAAAAAAAAGAAAAAAATCATTGTAATGTAATATTTTTTTTCTAATCATAAAAAAAAGTTACTAAAATGAACAAAAGTGTTATGGGTCAACCCAATTCACATGACCTGCCCATTTTGCCAACTTTAAAAGCTACTCATATCTTTCACACTAATAAATGCGACGAAGAAAATGAACATGTAGAATAATGTTTCAAACGAAAATATGTACAAAGGGGGGGCTCTATAGCATATAAATGAGAACCCAGATTTCACGGGCACTACTAAAATATCTTATATTTCCAATTTCTAACGTCAATGTTAAATATGGAGACTTGAAAAGACAGCTTTTAAGTGGTCCGCTCCACATAACACCAAAGATACCAAAAATCATTTTCAAGAATATAAATGAACGAATATCATATATATGAATAAGATCGTATTATCTTTATGTAAAAACCTTTAATGTTAAGTTGGTGTTAAATAAAGATTTATATTTGATGGCCCAAACCATGGTAAAAAAAAATAGAGCTGGTACAGGTATGGGGCAGAAGATGACAACGAACTCACTTATTTCTTGGAGAGCATATGACCCCCATTGTGCCAACAGATCTGATAATATGGATTCCAGATTTGGCCAAAAACTGTTCTGGATCTTCAAGACATCGAGAACAGTCCGTAGCCCAGATCTAGACGGTACAACATTCTCCAACATGCTTTCAGGGCTTTCACCAAGCAAGACCTTAAACACACACACACACAAAAAATAGAATTATAAGGATGAAGCCTAGTAATTCTTCTTATCAACAGATAAAGAGAGATTCACCATTTCAAAATCATGTGAGGGAAATTATAAAAAAGTAGGACATTAAAATCCAAGAAACTATTATCTTAGTGTAGTAGTTGCCACTTGCTAATAAGATTAAGCTTGGTTACTATAGTTACCTTGATTACTGCTGTAGCTGATGCTGAAATTGAGCGGAGATTGTAGCTATAAAAAGTATAAATACATATCACATAGATGAATCTTGATAGATAAAAACTAGTAGAGGATGAAAAAAATTACAAACCCGCCCTCAAGGATAACAAGCAACTTTCCACTAGATAAAGAAGTCAGCATTTTTGTCATCTGTGCATAACCAGCAGGTGTCACCTACATGATTTAAACCTTATTAGTTATAAGAAACAGAAAGCCACGGCATAGAAGTACACTGAAAGATGAAGGAGAATGTTACATCACAGCATCCAAGGGGATCACCCCTTGCAGCATCAAACCCAGCTGAAATAATTGTGATATCAGGGGCAAATTTACGAGCTGCAATCAAGTGAGATTAAGTTAATAAAGGGAAAATACTAAAAAAGAAAAGGAAATTAGGTATGAAATAACCTATTGGAAGCACAACATGCTCGAATGCAAAAATATAATCATTATCTCCAACTCCTCCTCGACTCCACGGAACATTTACACAGTAACCTTCTCCACCCATGGAACCAACCTGGCAAAATTTTATATTTACAGTTAATTAATGTATAAAACCCACTTAGACACATAGCTTCAGCATAAGCAGCTCATGCAGAATAAATTCAGAACACATTATTATAGTCTAAAACTTTAAGTGAGAACTGAATTCATCTACCTCATGAGCCGCACCAGTACCAGGATAGAATTGTCCACCTTCATGTCTATGTAAGGATATATACAACACCTGTATTAAATCAGTATCATCAATATAGAGTTACAGCAATCTGCCAAGCAGGCAGCAGTGACACAAACAAGAGTCGTGAACTGTGGCAACTGAACCCAAACATCAATAGACACAAAAACAAATGCATACTGAGCAGAATACGAAAGTGTCACGGAAATTTGCTTTCAGAAATGCAACCCCTAGCAAGATGCTCTATTTAATAGATAATTGAGAGTAATTATCGCCGTTTACTTGTATATACAACTCAATGTCTTTTAGTTTCAAAACAACAAATTTTTATAATATTGTCAACAATTTGAAGAAAGTGACATCAATGGTTGCAGGGATCACCGTTTTGTTCTGCTCAAATATTTCTTGAGTACCATTGCCGTGGTGTACGTCCTGCAAATAGATGGTAGATTATCGGATTTAGTTCTATATCATTTTCCTCATGGAAATGTCTTTTAAAGCAGTTATATGAGAAGCTGAAGAAACTATAAACAGTACCCAATCAACAATTAACACTTTCTTTGCTCCTGCAGCCTGAGCTGCTAATGCAGCAACTGCTGCATTATTGTGCAGGCAAAATCCCATTGCATGTTTTACACCAGCATGATGACCAGGAGGACGCACCTGACCCATCAGAGACACATAGATTAATTAAAATTGGTAAAGATGAGTTTTTTTTTACCAGTGACCATGGTATTTAGATTTATTTTACCAGAGCAAAACCATTTTTAGCACGCCCAGAATATATTGCTGAGGCAAGATCAGCACATAATCCTGCTGCAAGCCGTGCAGCAAGTGCTGAATCATTGTTGGCATAAGTATCTGAAGTAAAATAGCTGCCAAACAACCAATTTTTACCAATTTAAAACTAGCATACTGAATACAGAGGATATTATTTATTAACATAACAGTATTGAACATACCTAGAAAAACATTGGCTTGTAAGTTCAACTGACGTAATATTTTCATCAGAATGGACCTGAATACAAAGATCATGATAAGTTGACGTCAATAGCTTTAAGTCAAACCACAAAAATTGTTATACATCCCATACAGGTAAATGCAAAAAACGATTCAGAGTATTACTGTACTTGTCGAGTGAGTACTACATCTAGATTCTAGCATAGCCGCGTAGGTTAAAAAAATATAGAAGATTCATTAATAGCATATCACAATAGCTTATACAAGACTGGAACAGCATCCATCGCCTTTTCGTGCAATACAGCCATAAAGGATTTAATCTAATAAGGGAAATGCTTACTGTCTTAAGTTCTTCTCGCGTAATTTCTCTTGCTGGAATCGCATGGCATCTTCCAGGAAATATACCTTAAAAGTTACAGATGAGAAAGAGTCAAGAATTGAAAAGAGCAGCTCAGATTTAAAGAAAAGAAAAAGAAATAATATGTAATAAATAACATTAAATCAACAGCAGCCAAGTCACAAACCTGCCGTTGCCAGGCTGGCAGCAATTGCTCGCAGACGATCTGGTCTTTCTGGATGAGGAACAGACTTCTTTTCAGCCTACAATGTAATGACCAAGTATTTATATATTTTTCTTGAGTCGTATTGTCAAAAGATTTTATAGAAATCTTAAAAACACATCACCATAGTCTACTTTCACTTGTTTGTATATAATAGAAATAGATACTCACCACATAAGATTTTTTAGAGGGATTATCGCCTAATTTAGTACCAGTTCAGTAATACTCAGAATTATGACAAGTCGCCACCACAATTCAACCTTATATATCACTCAACTAAACTAATGTAGTCCAAACATATCCTAAATTTTTGGATTAGCAAACAACAGATTCCAAAGAATGATGGCATCAAACTTTAGCTACATAAGCATAAGACAATGAAAAGTAACTAAAAAAAGTTAATGATTTTTGGTTTGCAAGCATTTATAAAAAAATTGCGATATGGGAAAGAGATCTTACTTCGTAGTGAAGCAACATCCTATCATCAAAACCCACTGCCGTCAACTTATGTGGGGCCAAAGTTTGTGAACTTGAAGCTGCATCAATTAAAAAAAGAAGATCATGAAAAGGTAAACATTTTGAATGAGAAGGGAAGATGAAGAATATATCAACATTTAACAGCCCTTCCAATTATTTTCTTCGTCATCATCTATTTCAGTTATCTCTTGTTAAATCATTATAGTTTCTTGCAAGACAGTTCATGAATGAATGATGAGTTTACTGTTTACCATATCAGGATATGACAGACTGAATTTGATGCTGAGAAGTTTTAGAAAACAATAATTTTAAACTAATAACAATGTCCAGCAGCCAGGTAGTTGTGTCTCCAGAATGTCCACACTTTGAAAAATCATAAGCACAGAAAAAGTCACCCTTGGCTTGCAACCACTTCCTGGCTTCCAATTCTTCTAAAAGCTCCAAAATCAACAAAGTCGAAATAGTTTTAACTAAGACTTTAGAGGATATTTCCGCTCTAACTTGTCTCAATGCTTATTAATATTAGAGACAGCTTCTCGGCTAGCTTCATGTATCTAAGATGTGGTTATCTTACAATTTTGAGAGCTAGACCTTACTGTTTAACTTATAATGGAAGTGACGAAATCACAAAAATTGGGTCTAACGAAATATATTAGAATCGTACTTAAGTCTTATAGGGCGTGTGAACTGGATATGAATTACAAAAATAATAAATTGTAGTTTTTATTAAAAAGTGAAGATGTAGGGTGGTCTACTCGATTACATCCTTATTTCTTATTAGTGTACTTGACTTCTTTATCAATGTTCTTATGCCCTAAACCTAATTAAGGTTTCATTCTATATGAACTATGAAGTGAGGTTATCCCAAAAATCAATTACCCATAATGGAGGCCATTCAATTAATAAGATTGGCCACCATACAGAGTGCAACAAAACTACGATGATGGCTTGCAAGACTAATCAAAGAAAAGAAAAGCAAAGCAATGACTTTTAAATTAGCTACACATAATTATTTCATGCAACATTAACATGGAGATAAAAAAAGAAAAACAATTAGAACAGATAAAAGATTTTTACCTTTTGATTCCCCATTTCGTTTTAATGGTATATTCTGAATAGAATCTGCCTGCTGTAGAGGCGATGCGAGAAACCCATGCCTAAGGATTCCAGATTCTTTATGCTCTCCACATATCTGTATATAGAATGTTTTGAAAAATGTTGACAGGCATTACTATCAGAAGAACTAAAATTATGAAAAATCAAAACATGTTCGAAATAAAAGAGCTAGAGAAAGGAAAATAAAAATCCATCTTGGATCAGATAAATAAAAATTAAAGCTGGTATCATTAAACAAGACCATACATGGCAATAGAGAGTATCACCAAAGTTCACCATTGTACAATTGATGCAAAACCATTTGACAATCGTTATATGATTCTCTAGCTGTTTCTCTAAAGGATCCCAATCACTGTCATCTTCACTATCAAAATCGCCTTCTTTGTTGTAAATATCCTGAAGGGTCAAGTCCTCATGCTGCCCCAAATAACTCTGCAGTTAAAGCTTATCATGAAATACATATTATCAAAAAAAAAAAAAAAGGAGCAATAAACATCATACATGACACAAATCATAGCTCAAATTATCCAAGTTCCGATGTCCCACTTATTACAACATCCAAAACAGATACTATGTCCAGTAAAAATTACCAAATAAATTACTTCCCAAAATCAAATCTAAAATCAACTATTATTCAACTATCAACTCCGTGCCACAATATTTTACTGATATGGTACTTTTACTAGTTAAATGTAGTTATCGAACAACAAATTTTCACTAAATTTGGCCAGATACCAAATGTTTGGAAGTTAAACTAACACTAGCATTAAGAGATGAAGTGAACTCTTCCCTTCAGGGATACCCAGAGCATTTAACATTTACCAATTGAGAATTAACTTAAATGTACCAACAACTAATATTTTACACCATTATTAAATGAATAGAACATCGTTTGGTAGAGAGTTCGCGTAAACCGTTATGATAATGGATAATGACTACCTTCGGAAATTTTAAGCAAAAGATTATGACTTGCACCTTATTACAAAGAACAATATATCTAAAATTCCAATCTGCAAGAGTCACTTACTTTTCCTGCTATTCCATTAGCGGATGTTCCGGAAACATCCCCAGAACCGTCATCGTCATGGCAAATACTTGCAACAATTCCACCAGATCCCAAATTTCCCTGCCTTCCATTAAATCCCTGTATGAGAGTTGGGTCACTTTGACCATGAACGTTGGTCTCCGCCTGCCCATTGCCAAACCGACTGACTTGCATAGTGTTTGAGACCACTTTGTGGTCAGTGTGACAACCCTCCAACACAATCATTCCTTCATTAAGAATACAAGCTAAAAATATATTAGAAACAGCATACCAACAGAAAATGCACCACCCTAGTTGCAAGCTAAGAAAATATTCATAGTACCATAAAAACATGACATGTCAAAATACTCATTTGTTGTGTGGTTAGCCATTCATGGGAGATTAACAACTCAAGACAGACTAGCTCAATTGGTCCTAGCTGCTACTGCTTACCATATATGGCTTGAAAGAAATAGGAGACTATTCCAAAATAAAGATAGAAGCTGTGATAGTGTGAAGTCCGAAATTGTGGAAAATGTTAGATTAAAGCTGACAAGTCTGAAGGTAAAACAGTCTCAAGCTCTTAAAGATGTGGCTGCAATATGGAATGTGCAATGGAAGTAATGATTGAATGGTTGAGAAGGTAGATGGCTTTGCGCAGATGGATGAAGCCTTTCTATATTGTCAAATAACTGCCAAGCCTAGTGAGTCATGAAAGATGGGACTACTTACTTTGGTGAGTTATTTTGACTTATGGTTAAAGGAAATGTAAACCTTCTGCCTAAAAAGCTTCTTATTTGTGGATGGAAATGTATGTTTAAGTATAGACGATTATCAGTTGAAATCTTGGAATTTTGTGAGTCTAGGATGAGGCCACAATTATTTCTTGGATTCTATGTGGTCTAAGGAAATGTAGTTGGTAACACTTTGGTTTCCTATCACGGAGTATAATAGCAAAAATCTTGCGGGAGAATCAAGTATGATAGGATACTAAATGGCTCCCACTTTGTTGATAACAACACTTAGCGAGTACTTCACTGAATAACTTTACGTTTTTACCAATTAATATACTAGCTATACACATGAGATTTATTTACATGCAGATAAGCATATATGTCTAAAGAAACATGTCAAAAAGTAGAAACAGACAGTCTTTCGTCTAAAAGTAAGCATTGGTTTAGCAATATTAGATACGTTATCTAGCCTTGAATGAACGTATCCCTTTGGATATCATCATTACCATACGAACGCTTGTTATGTTTCCAAATTCGGAAAAATACATTAACTTATGATGTACAATAAGATGGATGACCTCGATGTTACACTTAGTTTTCTTTAAAAGAAATGAGCCTAACATTTGGTATCGTCCACGATTTGCTCAGTAATAGTATTCGTAAATAGCATAACCAAGTTGTCAAGTAACTCATGCCAGGTCAAATACTTGCTAAACAAAACTATTAATTACTTTCATAAAGTTAGCATCCAACACACTAACGTAATCCTCACATATCACCAGCTTCACCTTAGTGTCAGTTAATTCTCTCATAAATCTTATGTGACATAAAAGAATCCAAAACGAAACATAATATGTCTAAGTTGAGAAAAAACGGCCAGTCAACAAACTTCTTCAGTTATAAGAAAATCAACATAATTAGCACTTATATGACCCTTGGCACGCACCTCTAAATCAATTCACGGCTACAACCTGAACTACGTAACTTAACAAATGCGCTTATCTACACGAATATTAGGGCTACAACATCAAAACCTTTACTTTTGTGTTAAACACTAACAGCCCTAACTTATCACTACAAATCGACGGTATACACAAAAATAAGATGTGTGTCTACTAAACTATTGTCTACATATTTGAACAGTTACCAAAACATTGACCGCTTTCATAAAATTAGCATCCAACAGACCAAACACTATTACCAAAAGTCCAAAATCCGCACATAATCGCTAGCTTCACCATAGTGTCCATTAACTCTTCCCAACGCGTCACTTAATATAAAGGAATCCAAAACAAAACTCCACACGCCTGAGTTGATGAAAATAGCCACTAAACACATCTAAATAGACGACTTATGACCTACGTGAGCAACTCTGCTCCTCGAGACTAATTACACAACACGCGGCACCTAAAAGTCACTCAAAGGCTACAACTACGAAGCTTAGGGTTAGGACTATAAATCAACCATAAACACTTTATGAAATGAGCGCAAACTAAATTCTAGGGTTTCAGCTTTCAAACTAAACATATACATATACATATAAATAAATAAAAATAAAAATAAAAAAAAAAAAAAAAAAAAAAAAAAAAAAAAAAATCCCTAGCTTACTTCTTCTATACAAGCTTATAAAATATGAGATTATATAAAATGTTAAACATAAACAGTAATTAAGCGATAAATAGTGAAATATATATATATGCATTTAAGTAGGGGAAATAAGTAATGAGGATTAAAATTGGAAAATAAAGTGACGTCATAAACCGGTGAACTGACCTGATTGAGAGAGTTGAGACTTGTGTTGTGACT
>LBNU01004374.1:36762-67970 GCA_014162995.1 Artemisia annua | reverse complement strand
AAAAAAAAAAAAAAAAAAAAAAAAAAAAAAAAAAAAAAAAAAAAAAAAAAAAAAAAAAAAAAAAAAAAAAAAAAAAAAAAAAAAAAAAAAAAAATCCCTAGCTTACTTCTTCTATACAAGCTTATAAAATATGAGATTATATAAAATGTTAAACATAAACAGTAATTAAGCGATAAATAGTGAAATATATATATATGCATTTAAGTAGGGGAAATAAGTAATGAGGATTAAAATTGGAAAATAAAGTGACGTCATAAACCGGTGAACTGACCTGATTGAGAGAGTTGAGACTTGTGTTGTGACTAGTGTAGCGTTGAATTTTACCCTTTTTATTTTTGGGTTAAAAAGAGTGACGGGAGTCCAGCCGTGTTTTTATTGGCCGGATTTTTGCAAATGTGCCCTTATTCTTTTGTGGGTTTTACTATTCTTACCCTGTACTAGCTATGGATGCGTTTGGTTTTTATCATAATTTAGGGGGTGCTTGGCGGGGGGTTAAGGGGTGGGGAATGGGTAAGGTATTCAAAATGGCACACCTTACTTATTTGTTTGTGCTTTGTAGGGGAGTGCAAAGAGATTGATTACCCCATAGTGGGTAATCAACCATTATAAAATAAATTGGGGGGTAAGGGATTGATTACCCACCTCACTCATTCATTTGCATTCCCTTTTCCTTACCCTTTCCCTTTCTCTTTCCCCACTTTGAACCAAGCGGACGAGTACCACTCAAATTTAAAATGTTTGGTTCATTGTAAATGGATTAGAATTTGTCAATGATAATAGTGCAATTTTTTAAGGGAATTGATATTTACACATAGCAAATTGATCATTGGTACATATAACCTTTTTTATAAATTGACAGTTATGCTCTCCTTATTTTTAGTCTATCATTTGACTTTTACTCTCAAAAATTAAAAGGCTTGAATTGTACATAAGGCACTCGTAATAAATTAAATTGATCACACACCACTTTTAAATGGTATGAAAGCCAATTTCAAATCCCATCCCCATATCCCAAATACTTCTTTTTCTATGACTCATTTCCCCAAATACTAACAAACGCATCCTTAGTGTTTGGTATCAAAATTACCTCTTTGATATGATCGTTGAACTACATGTATACTTCGCATACTTAAATAATAAAAAGAAAAAGAGAGAAACATGTACAAAAAACGTGTGTCATGACACAAAATTAAATATACGAGTTGAAGTTGATTATTAAACAGGTTGTGTTCGGGTAGATGGTGGTTTAAATAGCTCAACGCGCCAAATGTTTAAGTTTTCTTCAAAAGTAAAATTTTAATCTATAGCCAGTTATATGATTTATACAGGTTAGATGAGTTAAACGGATCGACCAACCAACCTTTACCTATTTAACCTGTGTAATACATTTAACCCGTTAACCCATTAGATATGGGAAAATTTCAAAACTACACCCAAAATCGAATTTGTGTCCACTAATAAGTCATGAATACTGCAAATTCCAATTTTGGTCATGTGCGACCTGTGCTACTGCGCGACTCCACTAAAAATGTGACACGTGGCATGACAAAAAGTACCATTCTAATCATTTGGTGACACACGTGTCACATTTTGGATGGGTCGCACAGTCGCACAGCCGGTCGAGCAAGGTAAATGTGCGACCCCATTCAAAATGTGACAAGTGTGTCACCAAATGATTAGAATAGTACTTTTTTTCATGCCACATGTCCAATTATGAATGGAGTCTCTCAGTAACACGGTCGCACATGACCAAAATTGAAATTTGCAAAAAACCTGACTTAGTAGTGGACACAAATTCGATTTTGGGTGCAGTTTTGAAATTTTCCCTTTAGATATTCTGGTTAAATGGTTGTGTTGAGGTTAGGACTAAACATGTAAGAGTTGACAAGTTTGATCTGATTGCTTTAAACGTGTTATGTTCGGGTTGGAGTTTTTTTTACCTGCTAACCCTATAGCTTTTGACAAATAGCTTTTGGTCTACCAGTATCTAGTGTATATCATCAAACTATCAAAGTATGGGTTTAAGTCCAAAGTAGCCAATAAGATGAAGACTCAAAAAAGAGTGATTTTTCTTAATAAAAGGAACATTGATAGATTTTTCATTCCTCTAACTTTGATAATCCATTATGATAGTTTCATTTTCAAATATTTATCCAGAAACCAAACACACAATGATCAAGAAAATGATTCAAGAGTAATTAATTTAGACAATTGTCATTTTTTACAATCATTTGCATATATAAATTTACAAACCAAACATGTAATTATGTAGTACTTGACCTTCTCATGTTCCTGTAACGCATGCTCCTGTTTCTAACACGCGCTGATCTTTACCTCCCATAACCATCTCTTCAAACCATCAGCTCAGAAAGGCTCAAAAGGGCATGAAAATAGATTGGCAAGATATAAGTTACAGTATTTCGTGATTCCAGATACACCACCAAGTCCAATCTGCATCTTGACCTCGGGTGCGAGTGCTGGTCAATAATGCCCAAACACAAGTCAAAAGACATAGAGCTCATAGTTCAATCAAACATGATGCAATGATAGCGAAGTCATCATGTCTTCCTTCTTTGGCGGAATCTCATCCACATTAAGATTGACCATACTAGCCCTCAAGGAGCCTTGTTCCTAATCAAAACAATATGACATAACATATTAATCGTGTCTTTACATTTCTCTGATTCAGGGAAATAGATTTTAGAGAAAATAGGAAGTATGTGTGGGAGCCAACAGCAATATTTTCTTTAGGATAACAGCAATATTCTATTTATGGAAACTGCATTAAGCGGGTGTGGTGATGTGTAGTAGAAAATATTAGTTTCAAAAGAGTTTCAAAGGAATAAGTTTCTTGCAGATGCAGAATCTGGAAGCTATTATTCTTTTGTATGATTAACGGTAACATTACTTCTTTTGCTATATTCGCAAGATCACATTGATGTCCATTTTGGTCGCAACCAAAGAATAATATAATTTAAGTAATCATTTTACTATCATAAGAAACTAAAAAACACATTGTATACACCACCACCTATCATATTAATTTTTTTAGAAAATCACAGTTTCGCAAATTGTATGTTTGGACCCCAATTAATTTACCAACACAAAGGCATAGAGCTAGAAGTAATGGAATAGTACCTGGATTATGATCGGTCATACTGATCTCGTTTTCTAAACTTTGTGCGGCTTCCACCATTCCCATGGCTTTGTATGCATGTATCATGGTAGCAAAAGTAATGCCGTCGGGTTCACAGTTCCTATCCCTCATTGCTGACAACATTTCACCCATTCTTTTCATATCACCAGCCTGGCCATAAGCACTGATTACACTGTTAAAGAATGTTGTATCAAGAGTCACATCGGAATTATCTATCTGCCTCATAATCGAATCAATCTTCTGCATATGTCCAGCTTTACCATAACCGCTCACAAGAGAACAAAAAGTAACCGCATTAGGCTTCATTCCTCGATGCTTCATATCAAGAAAAAATTCCTCCATTCTCTTGATGTTTCCAGCCCTTTTGAATGTTTCAATGATTATGTTGAAAGTCACAACAGTTGGGGGAATGAACCTTTTGTTCATATATTCCATAACAGACTCCATTTTATCATACAATCCCGCGTTCCCATATGACTTTATCAGTATATTAAATGTCATCACATTCGGTTGTATACCCATCAATAGAAATTCTTCAAACCATTTCTCCATTTCTATAATCATCTTTAAATTCCCATAAGCACCAATAACTGAATTAAAAGTGAACACGTCAGGAAGGCAAGTCCCTTGTTCAAGCATATCTGTCAGCACACTCTCCATTAGTTCAAACAATCCGGCCTTCCCATACCCATCAATTATGGTATTATATGTGACAATGCTGCATTCGATTCCTGAATACGACATGTCAGCAAGAATATGCTTGATCATATCAAACCGTCGAAGCTTAGTGCAACAGTTGATTAAGATTGAATAAGTATATACATCAGGTTTGCAGTCAGGTATTAACTTCATACCATCAATGATTTCCAATGCCTTGTCAAGAAGGCCAGAGTAACCATAAGCACTCACAAGTGCAGTATAAACATCAATAGTGGGTTTAAGCCCGTCTTGTAACATCAGCTCAAAAAGCAGGCTAGCTTTCATGGGTTGCCTGCACTTGCCTAGCATAACCAACAGCTTTGTGTATGTTTGGCATCTCGGTTCATACCAATGTTGATTACGAAGAAGATCAAATATCTAAGCATAATCAAAGGCGTAATCACATCAGTTGAATGACAAACACATTCATATATCTATTTCCAAAGTTAAAAAAAAAAGTCGTAAATACTAAACAGTTAACACTATTTATATACTCATATAATATCACAACAAAGTCCTGCAACTCATATAAAAATTCAACCATTTGACAAAACGAGACGTGGTCAACTAAAAGGCAACATATCAAAAGTGTCAACTAAACTTATATATGAAAATCCAAAACTACAATGCAGATAAAACCGAGACGAACCTTAAGAGCAGACTCCCATCTTTTATACCTCACAGCATTATCCAAAGCCTCCAACAACAGCTTCGGCGAAAAACGAGTACTTTTAACAGTAGCAAAGTTAGCTTTTCTCTCAATTGCCTCTATAGCAGCCTCTGCCCTCAAAATATGAGACAAGTGTTTCTCAGATGACTTTTGTATACCTTGTGAAGAAGGAGCATCACCCTTCTTCTTGGCTGCTGTTATTAGTACATACTTCGGGTTTTTGTGTTGGTTCAGGCATTTTGTCAAACACTTTGTGGGCAAGGAAGGTGATGAGAGTGTCTGGGAGTGAGTATGGAGGTCCATGTTGTAAGAGAATTATATGGGTGGTTTTAGAGTATATAAATTTTGTTGTTTTGAAATTTGGGTTGGGAATATGGTTTTTTTTGAAGAGATTAACATCGTTGTTGAAGGGAGACTGTGTAACAAAGGGATAAAAAGAATTGGTGGTTTAATGCCACGTCATCAATTTTTAGTTTAAAGAAAAACAAAAAATGAAACTTTTATTATTATTATTATTATTATTATTATTATTATTATTATTATTATTATTATTATTTTTTATTTTTATTTTTTTTTAATTCTTTTTCTTAAGTTCTAAATGATAAAAACTTAAGCAAATTTGCAAAGTTATTATTCTTTTGTAATTATTTTAATTTATTTAAACTTTAGAAAAATATTTGTATGACTAATTGACGTGTCTAAGAGGCGAGTGTCACATGAGTTAAGATCAAATATTAGCATGTATATTGAGAAAATGAAAAGAAAAAAAAATGTGTTAATATTGAACGAGTAGGCATAAAAGTTAATCACATTTTTCGGTCATTACTCTTGACTTAAATAATCATTCAAAGTTGAGTGAATTGATAAGTATCTTAAATAGTATTATAATAACACGTGACAAAGTGAATAAAAGAATAAAGAAAAAGTGATCTTTTCGATTATATCCGTATTTTTCTTTTATCTTGGCTTACGTGTAGAGGTCATAATGTAAATTGTTGGAACTTTTAGCCTTTGTAATTTCTCTTCTAGCTTTTTGCTCGAGAGTTTTTGTTTTTAATAAAATCATCATTCAAAAAAAAAAAAAAAAAAAAAAGTTGGTGAAATTCATGTTATCAACCTCCGATAGAATGATAAACCACTGAAAATTAGAAGAATATAACATTGTTTTAAATTATAGTAGAGTTAATAAATATATGACTGCAAATATATGATAAATATATTATTCTTCAAAAAAAAAAAGTAAAAATAAATATATGATTGTAAAACCGTTTAAGTTTCGTTATTCTTCACAAAATGATACTGTCAATGTCGTTTGCCAAATACCATAATGAGTCTTGTAAGTCAAGTATAACAAGGGTGTAAATCGAACAGTGGTAAAGTTTTGTCGGATCTTCCAAATACCAATAACTGTTGGATGCAAAATTAAGCGTCAGATGAGAAGGAACACCAAACTGGAAAATAACATGTCAAAACCATGTAACACAATGACTTATTTGAATAGCCATATGTCGAACCAAATGCACAGGTGGGAACCTGTTTTGACAAAATGCAAAGTTCAATGTTCCCAACGGATGGTAGCTCTGCGATGTATGGCCGCATCAAACAAAGATCCCTTTCACTTGACTACAATAGACAGTTTCTGTAGACAAAATGAACAAGTTGGGTCAAAATGGGTCGGGTTCACCCAACAAAACTGTTGTTTCCATATATTTGAAATTCAATAGTATTTAATGTAATAACTATGATTACAAAAACTAAATTATTAAAAATATCTACCAATATGCATCTATAAGTTCACTACTACTTTAAAAAGAAAAAAGAAAAAAAGTTCACTACTACAATTGTGGAGTTAGTGAAGTATATATTTGTGCGTCTTAATTCCCAATTATGACATACATCCCTGCCAAACTTATCTCTCCAACAAACAGTTTCATTGGGATCAAAATGTTTGTAGAGTCAACTGTTCAAATTTGTAAAGTGATGTCTTCTGTAAGTGTCAAATATCATCCCCTTGGATACCAAGTAATGTTGTGTGTATGTTTTTTAACAGTCAAGATGCGAGCAGATGAAGTATCTCTAAGGCTATGTAACGATGCTAAGTATACGATGAATATGTCAGTCATAGTGACATTGCTGCAAGCAATGTGGTCTTCAGTTCATTGATTTCTTTGACCAATTTGTTATTCTCAGCATTGCCACTCTCTATCTCGATAGCCAAAGCTGCATTTGACATAAACTTCAACATGAGTGCCTTCAAACAAGTCATGGGGCTTATAATTACAACAAAATTATAACCATCAAATTGATCACCATAATCATTCAAATTCTCTCTGCTTACAAAGGATGCGAGTTTCTGTAAGATTTACTCAGTATACATTTCTCCTCGTAGTTACTCTTTTTACTGCAAAAGGACAATCTTACTTAGCCTTACCTTTCTAACAGGTTCCTATATTTTGTATCTATTTTCATTACTTTTGTAGGCACCCTAAATTCTAACAATATGACTTAAAGCTAATGAAACATTCTTTAAACAGGCTTCCAAACAATGATTGAAACAATTTCTCAATGATTAAAATAGCGCAATCCTCAATGAGTAAAACATTTTCATTCAGATACCTAAAATTTTAGGTAACGAATATATATTACCTGAATTAGAGGCATTAATATCTTCGACAATCTCTTCAACAAAATCTGACAGGGAATTTTGCAATGAACTAATCTTCGTCCGCAGAAGATGAGCTTCATTTTCAAGGTACTCTTTCTCTGCCAATAATGTCCCTAGTTTACCTTTTCCTTCCTCGTCAATTTCCTTCTGAAAATCCAAACACAACTTGCTAAATGTTTCCCTGAGTGAAGAATAGAAGACAAGGTTCAAACAGAATCTATTTCTTTAGCATAAAAGAGAACGTATAAAGTTCCTATAATACCTCTTGGTGTTCATTCTTTCAAGTATCTCATCTCGTTTCATTTTAATAGATGACAACTCGTTCTGCAGGCGTTCACTTGATGCTCTTGATTCAGCTAATTTAGAAAACGTGTAAGGCCTCAGACAGATTAACATATCATGAAAAAATGAATCATATCTATCATCATCAATTATGCAATTATCAACCCATAATTATATAGCACATCTGAAAGCTTCTAATCTGCAGGATCCCTTACTCCACAGCATGACAGCAAAAACAAAGAAAACTCGACTGGTTTTCAAACTAACAACCAAAGCAGCATTGTTCTAATGGGCATAAATTCACGAACGAGTACGAACAAAAGGTATTGCAAAAGTTTACCCATCCAAGACCACCAACAACTTAAATTGGATCTAAGATAACCCCTTCTCTGATTTGGATACTACAATTTTAGAACTGAGCAATATCAAAAATATCTAACTGTTCTTGCATACCAATTGGTTTCTGGCTCGATCGCGGCAAAGAAGCTCGTCACTCTTCCCAAAACCTATTAAGGTCATGTCCCTTTGGAAACACGAGTATCTACATATTCAGTTTTCTATTAAAGCCTAAATATCATCCTAATTGATATTTAGCAAGATAACCTTGCAGACCTTTTAACTATATGAACTTTTACCACATCTTTATTACGATGATATAACATTACTCGATAATACATGTTTCTTATACTTTAACTCTTACCACAAGTAAACAGGTAAACGAATGAGGTTTTCCATGTTCATGTTATCCAGGAGGGTGAGTGAGCAACGGCGGAACTTGAACATTTATTCTGAGGGGGCCGAATTTATTTTGCAGAGGCCGAATCGGAGATTTGTTTGTATCCTCAACTAAATTACCCCTAAAATCTATAATATTTACACTGCTTGCCGCAAGTTTTGGGGGGCCGGGACCCTCCCCTGCCCCTAAAGAGTTCCGCCACTTGGTGAGTCTTTGACTCATATGTACTCTTACCACAAGTAGAAGAACCGTATTCCATCATACTAAACGAAATTCTAACCTAATACCGTAAATCCAGTTAACTTTCACGAATATTTTTAAGGTTTTCGACTACGACAGATTGTAAACACAAAAATACACATACCATCCAAAGCCACCAATCCCTTAATCTGAAACTGAAGCTCATAAACATTCTTCATCAGCTCACTCTCTCTACCCGCCATCTCTCTCTCGAATTCGCAACATTTCAATATCTCCAATTCGATATCCCTCGTAACTCCGTAATTCGCTTCGATTTCTTCATTCACCTGATCAAATACATCAAAATCAACACAAACCCTAATAACAGAGATGTATATATAGAATATAGAATTCAATAAGGGACCTGATCAAGCATGTCTTTGAGTGCAGATAAATGGGATAAAATTGCACCTGAATCATCCATTTTTCGTTTTTGATTTTTGTTTTGGTTATGGGAATGTGATATATGTTGTTTTCGCGCCTTAATTTGGGGGTGTTTGTGATTTGTAAAAATGTTTTGTACTCGGTATTTGTTAATCCGTCCTTCCTAAAATAATTGTGCAATAAAAAAAAAAAAAAAAAAAAAAAAAAAAAAAAAAAAAAAAAAAAAAAAAAAAAAAAAAAAAAAAAAAAAAAAAAAAAACAAACATACACTAAAAAAAAATAAAAATAAAAAAAATAAAAAAATTAAAAATAAATTATAAGACTGAACTTAACTTAAAAATTATAACGGTGTATGTCGCTTTAGTAATGAATCTATTGTTTTTAAACCTAAGAATATAATTATTGGGTTCCTTCGGTACACAAGTCTCGTAAAACAAAGATTTGAACACAAATTAACCTAAGTGTTAGAAAACATTAAACGCATTCAAGTCAGTGAGCGAACAGTTTTACTTATAAATCAATTAATTAATATTTTCTTTAAACTTTGTAATATTTATTTCAAGTAAAGATAATATGATAAATCCGACAAACCTTACATACCTATTTTTAGTAGTGTACAATCAATTTAAGACGAAAAAAAAATGAAACATGAACAATTAATTTAGGATGGAGTGAGTACTTCTCCCAAAATAATTGTTCATTTTCTATTTTAACCAGTCATAAAAATATTTAATAAGCAAATATAATATTTGATTGGTTGAACTAATGATACTACTTTTGGGACGGAATGAATAACTGAATGATAAAACGAACGAATGACGGTTAAACAGGCGAGGTTTTCTTGTTTATGTTATTCGAAAAGAGCTACTCTTTAGCTCATATTTAAGTTGCCCACCAATGTATCTCTCGTGTATGTTTCTGACCATTTCCTTAGTTCGGTTTCCTTAATGTTAGAAATTTACAAAAGTACTGAAATTTGTATTAACTAATTAATTTATTTGATTAATGTTTACTTAGCAATGATAAGTACTATAGTTATATTTTTGTTTTGAGTTTTATCAATTCAAAAAAACATATGAGTAAAGAATATGTGTGGCTATGAAAGCTTAGCACCTTGATTTTAATCACCAAGAAAGCCGCATAACAAGTATTTAAAAGTTTTATCACTTTATTTGTGATTAGACGTGGCATGAAAGATGAATATTTTAATGTGAATCACCTTAATTATGGTAAAGTAAAAATTTACGATTTAGTGATAAATTAACCTGCTTTCATATTCTATGCAATTATTTGATTCTTGCGCCATTTGAGTTGGACGAAAAACATATTTGATATAGTCCCTTCCAGAGTGAACATATGCATATGAAGGGCACTTAACAATCGATTACCAATGACTTCAAATGGAACTACTACTACTTCTATAAGATCTCCTTAGTGTAACGGATTGGAGAAGATTGTTGACCATATTCAATTTTTAAATAGTGTGATGGTTAAGCGTTTATGGGAGATAATCAAATGTGTCGTCACCCAACACATTTTGTGGAGGGTGTATTATTTCGTAAATTGATCACGCTTGAATAAAAAATGTAGATAAAGCTTTGAAAGGTGTATTTTTACGTGTTAATGTGATGTAAGTGGTAAAACTAGGTGGATCACACTAATGAAGAAGAGAAAGGTGCTAGGTTGATTGAAGACATTTCCCACAAGTTCAACAATTATCTCTGATTTGGATTTTTAATCAACGCAAAGGAACGCGATGTAGGTGTGATAGATGGGTTCTATTCCCTAATTAGGTTTTCGGTTGAACTTTTTGAGGCTCCTAGATTTTTGTCTCATTCCTTTGCATGGGTGTTTTGTGGTGGTTGTTCTCTAGGTGCTTCTTACTTGGAAACTTTTCGAATTTACTCAGTTCTGGTTTTAGTAATACGCACTTCTTTTCAAAAAAACAAAAGAAAAAAGAAATCCACGTTCAATACCTGTAAAACTGACAAAACTTTGAATAAAACTATAATTTTAGATCTTAGGCTTTCTTATAAATTTAAACTTTCTTTAATTCTTGTTCCCTAATCATTTATATTTCGTATAATACACAAAGTCATACATCATTTATATAATAAAAGAAAAAGTTACTTTAAAGAATCAAATATTGATAGAAACCACATTGGATTAATAGAAAAGCTTGATTTTGCAACATGGCAAATTGTCTAATAAAGTTAGAATTTGACAATCAACTGGTCAAATTGTCTCAAATTCGTTTTCAAGAAAAATAAACGTCATAAAAACACTTGGGTCAAATTGCAAAAAAAAAAAAAAAAAAAAAAAAAAAAAAAAAAAAAAAAAAAAAAAAAAAAAAGGGTGGGGTGGGGTATATCATAGAACTTAAAATGTTAAATCGTTATATTCTGAATTGACTAAAGTGTAAAATTCTTATTTTTCACATTCTTTAAAAAAAGTTTTAAGTTTAACTAACAACCTATATGTAGACTTTATATTTATACAATTAAGACCTTAATTGTTGTTGTTATTAGATGAAATTAATCGCAACACCTAAACACCGTATACACAAAAGATTATAGTAAATAACAAAACAAAAGTACGGGATACTCTGAATAACATACGAGTTGTACATATAGCAAATATTTATGTAAACATTATATAGTAATATACTATCTAGAATTCTCACATATGCTTACAAGAGGTATATAAGAACAACTTTGCCACGTGGTTATAGTGGAACGACTAATGATAAGTATTCATTGTCTTCTTCCATAAAGTTTAGGTAAAGATGTAAGAAACAAAAAATATAATATGTGATTTTGATTGATGTCTAAACTATTTGCACATGATTTATGACTAATTAGTTAAGTAAGAAAATAATTAAAGTCATTAGTTTTGGCCCATTTTAAGTTATTTATTCCCCGGAGTTTCAAAACAAAGTTTTATTATTCATTTTCTTTTATATATATTAGTAGTACCTTTGAAACTATCTTATAAAAACTTCATAAATTATTAAAAAAAAAAACAAGTGTAGTAGTTCATATATGCGTAATAAAAGTATGAATAATAAATCGAATAATAAATTAAAGTACATGCAATAGTTTACTTATACCCGATTACATGTGATATTACATATCATGTAATTGTAATATAAATGTATGAAACTATGGATATCTACTATACATGTGATGGTTATTACATAAATATCAAATTGATAATGACAAAAGTTAGTTTTACATATGCGAATGTGGTATCCTAGCCTAATAGCAATCTATAAGAATATGTTTTAAGATAGTAAGCAAAGCATAATTTGCAGGAATTTAAATTTCTGATATTACCCGAAATTCATCATTTGTAATTTGCGAAATTTAGATAATTTGTAGTAATCATGTGTATGTAAAATTACATGTATAACATGGCTATTTTATGAAAAATATACGAATTTGTCAATATTAATCAGATACATATCAAAATTTCCTTTCATTTATAATAGCTACAATCGTAATAACACGTTCACGTCTATAGTATATGTCATAAAGTATTTTTAATTTGATTAAAAGTAGTTATACATTCAATAAAAAAAATATATAAACATAATTGTAAGTTAACAAATTTAAGGTTAAATTCAAAAAATTAAGTTAAAAATATGAAATACAGATAGACTTTTAGTATGTATTACAGTAGTATTATTACTATTACAAACAACATATCTTTAAATGCTAATAATATTTAAATATTATTATATTATAAATTAGAAATATTAATGCTAGACCATAAATTATGGATTCAAATAGGTAAAATCTTATTATTGAATGTTAGTTCAAACATAATATATATTTCCATCACTAATTATGGAATTTAAATTTATGATATTACCCAAATTTCACCATTTGTACTTTGCGAAATCTAGATAATTTGTAGTTATCATGTGTTTGTAAAATTACATGTATAACATGGCTATTTTATGAAAATAGACGAATTTGTCAATATTAATCAGATACGTATCAAAATTTCCTGTTGGTTATAATAGCTAGAGTCGTAATAACAAGTTCACGTCTACAGTATATGTCATAAAGTATTTTTAATTTGGTTAAAAGTAGTTATACATTCAATAAAAATATATAAACATAATTTTAAGTTAACAAATTTAAGGTTAAAATTAAAAAATTAAGTTAAAAATATGAAATACAGATTGACCTTTATTATGTATTACAATAGTATTATTACTATTACAAACAACATATTAAATGCTAATAATATTTATATATTATTATATTAGAAATTAGAAATATTAATGCTAGACCATAAATTATGGTTTCAAATAGGTAAAATCTAATTATTGAATACTAGTTCAAACATAATATATATTTCCATCACTAATTGAAATATCAAATATTAAATGTACAAGTAAAGTATTAAATGCTAAAATAAAATAATGAGATGATATAAAGTTAAAAAGATATGGAGTAATATGTATTTTTTAGTTAAACGTAGTTATACAATTAAAATATGGAATACAAATAGAATATTGCTATGTATTACAATAATACTATTAATATTACAAACATCAATATATCTCTATATGATAATACATAAATAATATTATATTTGCAATATTAATGCTATATAATAAATAACGAATTTAGATAGAAAAAGTTCAATTGTCAAATAGTAGTTCTAACATAATATATATTTCTCATGAATTAATAATTGAAACATCAAATACTAAATGTCAAATTGTAGTATTAAATATTAAGATGATAGAAAGTTAAAAAGATATGAGGTAATTATGTATATGTGGGATACATATAAAGCATAGATGTTTGTCCCTGACAATAGAACTATAAGAGTTTGGAAATTTAAGATTAAACTAAAAATGAAGTTACAATATGAAATACAAATAGAATATTTTTTATGTCTTACAATAATATTAATATTATTACTATTGTTATGCATTACAATAATATTATTACTATTATAAGCATTAATATATTTACTAAAAAATGAAGTTATAATATGAAATACAGATAGAATATTTATTAAGTATTACAATAATATTATTACTATTGTTATGCATTACAATAATATTATTACTATTATAAACATTAATATACTTACTAAAAAAATATTTTCTATGAAGTAATTGTAGTCCAAATGTTTTAGGGAGTATATTGAATGCTAAAAAGGACAAGGGGTTGAAAGTAAAATTATGAAATGAAAAGTAGATGTCTTGAAATTGATAACAGGGGAAGGTTGAATTTTTTTCCTCCATGTTATGCATTATTGACTATTTTCTAAAAGATAAAAAAGTAAAATAGACTTAACAAAATTGACCACTTAAATGATGAAGTTATACAATTTTGTTAATTGGAAATCGTTTGAGTATCAAGCTCCAATTTCCGAATGAGCAAATGTTTTGCATCAATTTAAGCCGATTAAAATCTTTCTCCATCATTGTTTAAAGAAGTCATTGATAAGATCAGAGATTATACAATATGATATCACTGAAAAACAATGAGGCGAAGGATAACATGGACTGAAAGAAGTAGTCATGATCTGTGTATGTGATTGATTGAGACACACTATAAACAAAAAATCTATTTCGGTGGGAATTGCCCATTTTTTATAACTATATACACTTATGATGTCGAAACCCTAATCTTATACCATGTCTATTTGTAGTTTTGATTAATGACACATAAACTTAGAATATGAATGCAGATTTAATATTTGAGAAATATATGGTCCTGACTATCTAGGAGATATAATTTTGCGTTTTAGTGAGTCTCGTTGTATACCAGCTCAGTGCAAGAGGATTAATCGTTATGTTACTACCCCTAAAATAAGAGGTGTATGAGTTATAGTTAACTAAATAAAATCTTAAATTCAATGAGCCAAAACGAATTTGAATATAGAATAAGTGCCCCAATTAGTAACCTCGTTAGATTGTACTGGACATCATGTATTAGTAGACTCGACAAATCCCTCACTTATTCAAGTTTACTTACCTACGTTAGCACAAATCATCTTCCATGTTAACCTACAAGAAGTGAGTGAGGGCAAAAAACGTTAATTAGTGTTTTTTCAGTTTCACCAATTATACTTCAGCTCTTTTAATTAACACACGTTCGTGTTAGTGCATGTAAATGAATTTGTATATTCTGGAGTAATTTTTATTTCTTCAACTGGTAAAACTTGTTGTAAGAAAAGTAAAAATAGAAGAAGTTAATACTTAAAGTGTAGGATAATTTTTATAAATTGATGAATTGTTCATGGGCAACTTTGAAAATTTTGAATTTACGGTAGTGAAATAACATCGTTTGCTATCTTAAATGTATATAAAATAATTAAAATTTATAATTAATTTTTTTAGTCAACAAACCATTTTTATAAATTCGTAAAATACACTTTTATTAAGATTTTATTTCAATATATTTAAACGATTGCTATAAATAAGCGATTAAGTGCATTTGAATCTTCTAGCATAAAAAGGCGTTGGCTATCATTTTTCTTACTGCAAACCTAAAATATATATATACGTCGTGCATCGTTGATTCAACCGCGCATCTTTGTAAGTTGCTTACATATAATTTTTTTTATGTATACGAGTTGAATTTATTATTTTTATTACGGCCTAACCTTTATTAATTGTATTTCATTGTTGTTTGAAAATCGTTTCACAGGAAAATGGCAAAGAAGATACTTGTGGTTGTCGTAGATAACACAATGAGTATGGCTCCACACTGGGACATCATCAGAACTTTGGTCCTTAACAACATCGTAAGGTATATGTTTATTTCTTTATTGAAGCTTATTTGACGGTATAATCTCACACAACAAGATTAACAATCAATGGATATGTGATGCTTACTTTATTTGAAAATTTATTCGGTTTTGTTTTACCCTCCAAAAGCCAAGCATTCAAGATTTTACTTTTCATTAAAATTTAGAAAATATATGAAAGGAAAAGAATTTACACAAAAATGTTAGATCCATTTCATGTCTTTAAAATCGAGATCTTGTGTAACAAGAAACATTTTTTTGGTAAAAGTTTTAGTGTGAACTGAGAAACAAATTGCACAATCTTATACAAAGTAAGATTACATGTGCAAGCCAATCTGGTTTTACGTAGATTGTACGATTTTACGGACAATCCTTAACTTGGATGGTCCTTATAGATTTTTTGATAGGGACGTCTGTGTGGATATTAACAAATTCCAACTAAAGACTATTTTTGTGCAATTTTTTGTCAAGAGATTAATGGAGAAATCTTTTGCTAATAAAAGAAAAAAGCATGTTTGGGAAAAATTAAAACTGAATGTGAGAACAAATCAGATCGCTCAATTTAAATACGTTAGATAAACTAAGCAATCTAACCGGTCATTTGAATTATTTGATTGAGTCTATGGTAAAACAAATTTGTACAGAAATCGTTTCTTAAATAATAATAATAATAATAATAATAATAATAATAATAATAATAATAATAACTCAAATGCTACGATGTCCGATTTTAAATATTTTTAATTTCATTGTAAACTAATATTATATTATAATCGACTATAATACAATCTAAATCTTGTATATAAAAGTTAATAACAAATTTGAGTTTATGTTATTAAGTGTAGATTTTTTATGTTTCATTTTTTTGGGATGTTATAGATTTAAACCAAAGTTCAAGTCCATCACTTGCAATTTTTTTAAATTTCATGAAATTTATAGTTTCAAAAAATAGTTTAATTTTTTTTATAAAAACCAAATTATTATTATTATTATTATTATTTTATTGTTATTATTATTATTTTTTTATTGAAACAAAATAATAATAATAATAATAATAATAATAATAATAATAATTATTATTATTATTATTATTATTATTATTATTATTATTATTATTATTATTATTATTATTTAATTATAAAAATCACTTTATTAGAATTTATAGAATTTACAAGAAATTAGTGGGAAGCCGAGACACTATCTGTGCTCCCACTCCTCTAGCTATATTATTATTATTATTATTATTATTATTATTATTATTATTATTATTATTATTATTATTATTATTATTATTATTATTATTATTATAACATCACTTTATTATAAACTTATATGATTTACAAAAAATTAGTAAGGAGCCGAGATATTATTATTATTATTATTATTATTATTATTATTATTATTATTATTATTATTATTATTATTATTATTATTAGAAACTTTTTTTTTTTCTTAAAGAAATTTATTATTAGAAACTTATAGATGAACGATCAATATAATTTCCTCGAAGAATTTATGGTTTCATTTTTGCAGGGACTTTTGTTCTCATGCCACTTCGACTTCCGCGGTAACACCAACTCAAAACAATCATAGTTTGATTCATTTTAGAATATATACTTGTTTGACACACAAGTTTAACCTTATTTTGATGTATCACTATCTTTATTTCTGTGCATGTTCAAACAGGGTCCGTTGTCGTGTGGACAATGTTTGCTATACCTTGTGATGTGTGGTAGCCCCAATCCAAGTATGTACAAACTTACAAATCTGATGTTATTTGATTATATTATCGTTTCTTTACTTTATCTAAATGAACCACATTTCGTGCAGTGAAATCATCAGCAGCAGAGGTGACAGGGTCGAAGAGCATGGAGTCATTCTTGTCCATATTATCAGACTTGGCCTTCTTTGATCAAGGTGCTCCTGCCCTCGAGGAGGGGCTAGCATGTGCTTTGAAGGTACACGATATTCTCGATGTGACTTGATTCTATATTTTTTTATTGGTAAATGTTAAACCAATCGCTTGTTTTCCCTCAGTGTTTTGCAATCACCCAAGAGCGGCAAGGTGAACAACTTTTGGTTGATAGGCAGTGCATCCTAATCACTGCCAGTGAGGAATCGGTGGGACCGAAACTTGTTGAAGTCCCTACCCACAAAAGGCTACACTCTGGGCATATTCATATTACAGAAGATGCTGAGTTCCTCGCCGCTATGTTGGCTAAGGTAATCTTTCTATTCCTGATTCATTGCTTTTTAAAGAGACTTCAATCCACTTACGTAGTACTATTTTTCTATTTGTTGTCAGTCGTTTGTGCCACTCTCGGTGATCTGCCGGAGTGGGCTTCATAGGATGCGAGATATTTATAATGCGGTAAGTATGTCCTAAATACCTTTGGCTTTTGGTTTTAGTCAGACCGTGCACATCTCTTAATTCTGTTTGCACACAGGGAAACACTTTTAATCAAACTTATAGGGATTTCGCGATAGAGTTTGAGCATCCCAAGCATGATATTCTAATGTCCGATAAGTTTCCAGGAGTTCGGCAGGCTCTTGGGCATCTGAAGCAAAAAATTACGGATGAGCCTTTGCTATCGTTCACACCGGAATTTACGGGTATTTCCATCCCCTTTATTGTATTTTAAAAGTTTTGAGTTGCCGGGTTCTAATCGCCGGTTACTTCTCTTGTGTAGACGAGCAGCTCCACATGATTTTGGAGATGTTGGATTCAGAAGACTCGGCAGAACAGCCTAGAGACGAGACTGCAAATGTTATTAACGGTAATAGATGGTATTTGCCGCTGCAAGAAAGGTCAACTAGCCACTTTGAACTTGGGGAAAGCTCAAGAGCACTGAACACTCCAGAAATCGAAGAAATGGTGAACACTCCAGTTCTCGAGTTATTTCATTAAAGAAAAGGGAAGGAAAGTGAAAAGGTTTACTCCCACATTGTGTTCTCGAGTTATTTCATTAAAGAAAATGGAAGTAAACTGGAAGTAAAGTTAGTGTTATTTGGATGAATTTGTTTTACTTCCATTTCCGCCCAAATATGGGAGGAAAGTGTTTTACTTCCATTTCCTTCCCTTTTCTTTAATGAAATAACTCGAGAACACAGCCAAACTACGGGTGCAACTTAATTTTTGCCATATTGAACACTTACCGATTTAAAATTTATTTTTCAGGACACGTTGCCTGCTGTAGAGGTGGCGACGAATTTTGCTAGCAGCTCAACAAGTATCCTTTCTGGCACACAGATGGAAGTGACCGATACCTTACCTACAAATCAAGAGGACCTTCCAAACGACATTCACCGAGTGTCCAGGAAGAGAAAGAGAAAGGATATGGCTTAGCTTAATCTGGTTGATGCAGAGTTTGCTTGGCTCCATCATTTGTATGAACCCAAAGCTAAACTTTGATACCATATCTGATGGAAGAGGGTCTGGGCAATGTTTCGGACGATGTTTTTCTATGTTAATTTGTTATCAATAATCTCATTTAGCGTCTAAAGTACTTATGGATATGTAGTTTCAGATTGGTAATAAGAAAATGGGAATGTTACAGGTTCTTTCGCTTTATTTTATTTATAAAAATTATGCTCACACAGGATCAATTAATGCACTGAAATCAAATCCCACATATGGCTCACTAGGACCACATTATCTTGTCATGCAGTACGAGCTGCATGCTTGGCGAACCACACTGCTGTGTATAAACAAACAAATTTTGCAGAACCGTTGTAACAACCAAACTCACCTTCTGGCCTAAGCCTATATGCAGGGACCCTTCTGACCGTAAACCCAAAACGCCTTCAAACTACCAGAGGCAGAACCTTTCAGGTCACGGGTCGCCTAACGATATTAAACCAAAAACCATGTTTTCGCGATTCTTAAGTGGGATGGTCATTTATTAGAGCCAAAGGTGGCTTTCAATGCGCATAGAAACAGTCACCTAACATCCTACAGACAACACTATCTTTTGCTGGTGTACAAAAAGGTTCCAACTAATGTCATCGAGGCAAAACCATTTTTCTGGCTAGCCTGGAAGTAGGGTACCTTATATCAATAAACCAAAACCATCTTTGACTGACCTAACTGCAGGAAAAGCATCTTCGATTAACCAAACNAGTAAAAACGGTTCATTCTTGTAAAACATACTCTAAAAGAGTTCGGTTTCGTAATTGGGTTTTATTTTATTTATAAAAATTATGCTCGCACAGAATCAATTAATGCACTGAAATCAAATCCCACATATGGCTCACTAGGACCACATTATCTTGTCATGCAGTACGAACTGCATGCTTGGCGAACCACACTGCTGTGTATAAACAAACAAATTTTGCAGAACCGTTGTAACAACCAAACTCACCTTCTGGCCTAAGCCTATATGCAGGGACCCTTCTGATCGTAAACCCAAAACGCCTTCAAACTACCAGAGGCAGAACCTTTCAGGTCACGGGTCGCCTAACGATATTAAACCAAAAACCATGTTTTCGCGATTCTTAAAGTGGGATGGTCATTTATTAGAGCCAAAGGTGGCTTTCAATGCGCATAGAAACAGTCACCTAACATCCTACAGACAACACTATCTTTTGCTGGTGTACAAACAGGTTCCAACTAATGTCATCGAGGCAAAACCATTTTTCTGGCTAGCCTGGAAGTAGGGTACCTTATATCAATAAACCAAAACCATCTTTGACTGACCTAACTGCAGGAAAAGCATCTTCGATTAACCAATCTACATCCATGGTTTCAGTGACTTTTGGATGCTCAAATGCAAATAGACGACATTAAAATTGTTGTATAATTAACATAAATAGTGCTCAAAAGTAATGATAAACTGAAAAGGAGACTGAAGTACATTTCTATGATATCAATGTCAAGATATATTCCGTCTATAACATACATCATGGGGTTTTCTCTAAACTATTCGAGATAATACATTATCTTCATATAGTACTATAAAATTCACATTTCACAAACCCAGCCTTACTTGTACTAAAAAGAGGTAAGGGAGAACTTGACATGATATATACACAAAACCATCTCTAACTTCTAGATACACGACCATTACAGCTTACACAGAATGGCAATCTTCTTTGCATTTCATACACTTGATCTATCATCTTATAAACAGGATCAAGAACTGACCTCATGCTTAGCAATCACCTCACCATCTTTCTTCTTCAATCTCAACCCTTTATGCTTTGTATTCGGTACCACAAGTAGCAAACGAGACATTACATAACCCATAAGTTCTTCACGGTGCGAAAATGTAAAATCCAAATGAGCATACTCAAATTCATTATAAGATGCATCGACGCCCGCATCTCTCATTAACCTATAATGTTTTCTCACCATTGATGGACGAATCACCCTATCCTTCTTCCCCGCAACAACGTCCACAGGAATATCAATGAGCCCGTAATATTCCCCTAAATCCAATGGTTCTGGTGAGCCGTACATTTGCATGTTAGCCGAAGGACTTCCATAGTCAAACATTCGAAACCTCCGTGCATGTTTCATTTGAGCCAAATGAAGTGCAATCCCGAACGAAACACCCGGCATATCGTTCATGTTGTAGTGAGGTAAACCCATAACACCGACCCAATTGGAACTATCGCCACCTAACAAATAACCAATTAGGGTTTGAACCACCCCGCCAACAGCGGGGTAATTATGGAAATCACGTGCTAACTTGTTAAGCAGCATGCGGAAAAATCTGGTGGGTACATAGAAAGCGGGGATGAAATATTGTAAAATCGGTGCAAACCAAAGGAGTAAGTATTCAAGTGATGTTAAAACCAATGTTGAGTCATGGTGGAAGCCAGCTGGCGATAAAAGGATTAGCCTTGAGATGCGGTGAGGCTTTTGTTCTATACGCCGCGTGATGATGTACATTAGGATTGCAGCTCCACCTAAGCTGTGACAGATGGCACATAGTTTATAAGGTTGTTCGGTGTTTGTATCTTCTGTTTCGGGTTCTGAGAGAGATTTTAACTCTGATGTTTTTACTTCGTGAATCTTATCTATCATTGCTGGTATATCTTCGATCCCATTCTCATTGATGGAGTAACGCCAGTAACTAGAAATTAAACAACAAAATTCATAAATCTCTTCATATTAGTTTAATATACATGAAAATGGATGAAACGAACTTACTCTCGTGATGATATATTCTTGTTAACATGTTCTCTTGAAACAAGACCACGAAAATTACCAAGGTAAACATCATATCCTGAAAGAGGAAAACAGATAATAGGCCATCAAAATAAAATGTATGCAATAAAATATGACGGGTGGTGAAAGAATAAATTGCAAACCTTGATCAAAAGCTGCAAAAGCTGGAGAGCCGACAACTCCGTTAGACACCCAACTGAAAGATAGTTCAAGAAATATACAGTTAACATTAAAAATATCATATTGAGAGCATATAAATTATGCATAGCTAAATATTCTGGTTCTAATATGGCAAATATTACATTCTCATACTTCTAAGGATTTTTTAAAAACCTTTTTATAATTTTTGCATTTAAAAAATATTTGTCACCAAGCATAAAGAAAGGGTCCATTGAGTAACATATAACCTATAAATATATGTATTAATATATGAAAATCAGGCAACATGTTAATAGAAACTGGTTAACGTGAATGATTGTGCTCTTGCCTCATTTCTTGCAAGTAGATTTTCTTAATCACCATTACAAAACTTCACAATAGCATTTTGGAGTCAATTTTAAATGGGAATAACGTTTTCAGCAATAGAATTTGCTTTGTTTCAAAAACAGAAGTTTGTTTGGATCTAGTTACTAAAGCTGTGATCTTTGAGGAAAGTTCAATGATTATATTTAAAAAAAAAAAAAAGACAACAACAACAACTATTTAACAAACCATGTACTTGTTCAAGTTACCAGTTACTATTAAAGAAATATACCATTAACCTTCCAAATGCGAATTTTTCTAGTAATCTAGTTCCATTGAGTAACATATAACAAGAAGATACAACTTACCCCATAGATGAATCAAAAACTCCATGTTGTAGATAAACTNTGCGCCGCGTGATGATGTACATTAGGATTGCAGCTCCACCTAAGCTGTGACAGATGGCACATAGTTTATAAGGTTGTTCAGTGTTTGTTTCTTCTGTTTCGGGTTCTGAGAGAGATTTTAACTCTGATGTTTTTACTTCGTGAATCTTATCTATCATTGCTGGTATATCTTCAATCCCATTCTCATTGATGGAGTAACGCCAGTAACTAGAAATTAAACAACAAAATTCATAAATCTCTTCATATTAGTTTAATATACATGAAAATGGATGAAAGGAACTTACTCTCGTGATGATATATTCTTGTTAACATGTTCTCTTGAAACTAGACCACGAAAATTACCAAGGTAAACATCATATCCTGAAAGAGAAAAACAGATAATAGGCTATCAAAATAAATTGTATGCAATAAAATATGACGGGTGGTGAAAGAATAAATTGCAAACCTTGATCAAAAGCTGCAAAAGCTGGAGAGCCGACAACTCCGTTAGACACCCAACTGAAAGATAGTTCAAGTAATATACAGTTAACATTAAAAATATCATATTGAGAGCATATAAATTATGCATAGCTAAATATTCTGGTTCTAATATGGCAAATATTATATTCTCATACTTCTAAGGATTTTTTAAAGACCTTTTTATAATTTTTGCATTTAAAAAATATTTGCCACCAAGCATAAAGAAAGGGTCCATTGAGTAACATATAACCTATAAATATGTATTAATATATGAAAATCAGGCAACACGTTAATAAAAACTGGTTAACGTGAATGATTGTGCTCTTGCCTCATTTCTTGCAAGTAGATTTTCTTAATCACCATTATAAAACTTCACAATAGCATTTTGGAGTCAATTTTATATTGGAATAACGTTTTCAGCGATAGAATTTGCTTTGTTTCAAAAAGAGAAGTTTGTTTGGATCTAGTTACTAAAGCTGTGATCTTTGAGGAAAGTTCAATGATTAAAAATAAAAATAAAAATAAAATAAATAAAAAATAATAAAATAAAATAAAATAAATAAAAAAGCACTATTTAACAAACCATGTACTTGTTCAAGTTTCCAGTTACTATTAAAGAAATATACCATTAACCTTCCAAATGCGAATTTTTCTAGTAATCTAGTTCCATTGAGTAAACATATAACAAGAAGATACAACTTACCCCATAGATGAATCAAAAACTCCATGTTGTAGATAAACTACCTTTCTTGCATCACGTCTGCATCAACAAAAGAGAATATTACTCAAGATAAAATTCTCAGTACAATTAGTAAATTTACAAATTAAATACATAAATAAATTTATACCTCGGAATTCGTTCCAAAAGAAGAACATATCCATCAGCAGTAACTACTTTGATAGGTTCATAAGGATACCTGAAAAGTAATATTTTTAAGTTTGTGGCATACATAATTGCAGGTTTAAGAACACTAATAAAGCTCCCAATGACCTAATATGAGATTCTCGAGAGTAATCAATAATCTAAATTACCCTCAGTAATATAGGTACTAAAGAAAATTATAGACCTAAGCCAATGCCACTGATAGTCTGTTATAATTACTGGAAGCTTGCTTAATAGTCCAAGAATCACACTGTTGTATTCAATTTGAATTACGCTGAACTCTGTTTTCATTACTCCAAATTTTCCATTTATTATCTCATGCCTAGAGGATTAGAATACAAATAACTAAAACGTTTTTATTTTATCATATTTTGAATGAACTAAAAAAATGAAAAAAAAAATGATGTCTTACCCGAGCTCTGTGATGACATCTTCACAAGTCCTGCCATCCGTATTGAGTGAATTATTTAATCTAGTTTTCCTTTCTGTTGGAGTCGGATCATCCTCCCCCAAAGTGGCGGTGGCAACATAATCCTCCCCCAAAGTGGCGGTGGCAACAGAGGCAATTGGATCATCAGAGTGAGCATCTCCCATAAAACCAGGAGAAGACCACCTCAATACCGTCCTCAGAGTGTTAATGGGTGAAAGAAGACAAGATGTTACCTTGTGAATACCATCAAATACGGTTTCTATACAAATCTCCATTCCAAGATGAAGATCCTGAAATTTCACAATAGATGTGAAGTTGTGAGGCTAGAACACGACCTTTTTCATAAATTATGCTAGCAAAGTAGATGTGGCAATTTCAACTCATCTAATCATGAATGGGCCAATTCCAATTATATTTTATGATTTTCTCTCCGCTGGTCATAGAGTTTAAAAGAGAACAGATCAAATGGAATATAAGTCGTCCAATTATTATAATTTACAGAATAACATCACATCTCTTCATTTGTTACTAAAATACTCCCTCTATAACAAAATTATTTGACATACGTGCATTTGGGTAAAACATTTATTAATTATTTAGCATAATTGTAAAAACTTGCAAAATCTGATAGATAAGAGTGAAGTGAGAAACTAGAAAATCATGGGTATTTAATTCTGAAGATGGACAATAATTTTTGAAACAAATTAGAGTAAATGTGTGCTTATAATTCTACGACGGAAGGACTAGTAGAATTTCTGTAATCATATTCGACACACCGACTGTTTAAAAGAAAGAACAGAAGTGTAAATGCACCCATTTGGCCACCCCTGTAGCTATTAGTTAGAATTAAAATAAAAGCAAACCTCTATAACGCCACGTCTTCTGTCAGTAGCCCTTTGAACAAAATGATCCAATCCTTTCCTGCCAGCATGCACCTGTGATGTCTGCAGACTTCCATCACTGCTAGCGGGTTCCTGCATATCTTTACTAGATAACATGCTATACAGATAATATGGGATCCCAAACATTAGCCTTGCAGGAAGAAGTAGCCACATGAATATACAATAAATCCGGCGTGTCCAGTTCTTTTGACGCTTGCGGTAGCTGCTTGCTCTAGAGTATCGAGAACTTTGTGATGACGGAGATGCAGGAGATATGTAATCATCATCATCATCATATTCATCGCCGTCTACATCTTCTCCAGATGAATAATCTACACTTGATGCAGAATCAGATTCCACGGATAATTCATGGACAAACTGGTTAAAGGAGGACACCCCACTGTCAAAAGATGGAGCGCGTGTCAGTGATAAGAATGAGTAGAAAGATCTTATAATGAACAGTTCACAACATATAAGAGGGACGTGGTTCTGCAAGACTGCAACTATAGAAGTTTATTTTGAGATAAGTAATAAATGTAAAAACGATTATTAGATGTATGGGTTTGCCTTGTTTAGCTCCAGAAGAGATCAACTGAAGATGGTAGCTTGCAATAGTGAACAAACACATGAATGCAAATGCAAAAAACATAACCATACCCTTTCATTACTTATTTCAATTGACAACTTAGAAGCAGATTTTTATCATACTTCGCATTTTCTTAACCACGATCGATCATGCTTGCAAACTGCAGATTTACTTGTTTTTGTATTCATATAAGGATAGTTTATTTGCAATGAAGGAACAAGTATGACGGTCTAAAAAGCTATCAATTCAATTTTTATATTAAGTAGATTCACGTATGGTTTTATTACAATTTTAGTTTAAATTTTTTTATTTTATTTTATGGGAATTGGTATGTTTTTAAAATAAATACATGTGAAATTTCCATTATACCAAAAATCATTTATTTTTGTCTCTTATGTTCCTTTGAGGCCAAAACCCCGTATCAATCTTGACCTCCTTAATAACCCCAATCATCCAAGTAAAGATTATGTCACAAATATTCGGTCTACTATTCGATACTACAAGAACTAGGGAGAAAAAACGAAATTCCAACAAAAAAGTCAAAGTTCAGAAAGTTGAGAAGACGTCACAGATTATTGCTAAATGCTAACTTACAAAACAAGATCTGGTTTATATATAGCAAGACGAACTTAAAAGGTGGACATTAATGATGTGATATTCACGTCGATGCATACACTAATGACAAGTACAACACCAACATCAGCAGACAGATACAAAAACATCATCACATAACAAACTACTAACTAAAAAACAAATGAACTGTTAAATCAAATATGGAAACAAAATGCTTTTTCATAACTTACTCTTATCCCAAATTTAAACAACACATCTCAAGTCGGCAATACAAAAAAACTTACTTCTCCATCCAACGAGGAAGCCGGGGTCCACGAAAAGACGGTCTGAGTTCCCAACCATGTATCCCTTCAAGCATATTAGTCTTTCCAGGCATTATAGCCAACAACATTGCTGATATTCCATTTATCAGCCGCAAAAAAATATTGAAGGACTCATATGTAATAGTCTTCACAGACCTAAATAATACAGCAAATCATTAGTACAAACCTAAAATACCAAATCAGCATACAAAAAAAGACCCGCAAAAATATTCACTTTTTAAAATTTAACAATTTTGAATCATATTATGGAATGTATTTTTAAGTGGGCATCAAGCCGCGTCATGCAGCAATCTATTTCATGCTTACGTAACTAACTAAAGTATTCACTTCACACAACTTCAAACCCATAATTTTGAAGCATATATTCACAGTGACTCATAAGTGATCATTTTCACAGACATGAATAATACTATATACATCCTTACTAAAATACACGTACGGCAACATTATAGGGCCATTATGGCACGGTATAGCCACCACAACCCTGTCCGCTTTATAGGCTCTGGCGCCATCACATGGCATCAGTTATCCCTTTTTTTCTTTCTTTCAAACTTTGTGCTAGTATTTTGAGCTTTGCTACACCCTCCTACCTTTTCATCCTACAAATCCTCTTACACACACAACAATATTATATAGTTTTTTCCCACTCATTCTCTCTCTCCATCCAAACCGTTCATTCTGCATCCCGCGAGTAGGAGCTTTTGTAGGAGGAAAATGTAGGATGTTTTAGCATTTTCCTAGTATTTTTGTTTGTTAGGGCAATTTTGGGGTTAAGCTACACACTTATACGACTCTATTATCGGAGTAAAAATCTACCAAGACGCGCCTATAAATGTTCTCTATAGGCACTTACCAGTTACCACACCTTGTTCTCTAATAGTAACATGATCACCCTACAATTTATCCCATATTTCCTACCACTAATTCTAAAATCACAAAAATATGTCTATGTGTTGGTTGTCTATCTATCTTGCTTGTCTTTCAATTAACATGAGTAGCTAAATTCTCTAGTGGTTGCTTTGATCTAATGAAACCTAACTATTAATATTGGTTGATTGGTGTGTGTTGTTGTTTGTTGGGATGATTGTTTCATCGATGTTAGGCTCAAGAAAACTGGCCAACCTCCTTTATGGTAACGTGCTTGAACGTCTTGGGAAACATGTAGTCGAGGCATACTAGGCTATTAAGGTAGTATTTAACGCATGAGCCACTGTTTACAACCCCTATGGTTGTGCCGTGCATTGCTTAGGGCGAGATAAGAGCTCATAGAATTGGAGAGATATGTATGCCACTCCATGAGTTATTAGGAATACACCCTTCATCCACACACGTAACACACATATCAATTAACCGGTAGAAGATAGTTAGGGAGTAATGAAATCTAAGTAAACACAATTTTCTCCATATTGTTTTCACAACCACAATAGTTTAGATATTTATTTTATTTTAATTTGCAAAAGTAGTAAACTTGGGTTAGTTGACTAGCAACTAATTCCGCCCTTCCTCTAAAAACCGAGATTTTATTTGCTTTCTAAAAAATAGTAAAATACAAAAAGAATCTTCCTTCCACCTTTAGACCTATTAGATTAGCTTTTCTATCCTAACGAACACTATTCCCTGTGAGAGAACGATCAATCCCCCGTACTTACCACTATCCTATACTACATCAGTCAGGTACACTGCCTGGTGGTAGAGGTGCAAGCCAGAACCGGTTTTTTAGAAAACCGGTATAAAAAACCGGACCCGGTTTTTTAGAAAACCGGTTTTAAAAACACTCTCATTTCTTTCTCTAATCTCTCAAAAACGCTCTAAAATCGCTAATTCGCTATAATGGAAAACNATATTACCCTTTTTTTTGAGTTTTTTTGAAGAGTTTTGATAGTTTTAAGCAAGTATAAATAGAGGTAATGAGTTGGGGTTGAAAACACATAAAAAACAATCTCATTTCTTTCTCTAATCTCTCAAAAACGCTCTAAAATCGCTAATTCGCTATAATGGAAAACTCACAATCACAACAAGCTTCCACTACTCCCTCCGTTGCTACTAGCAATGTTCGAAAACAACATTACACAAATGATGATGTTGAACATGTTAGACCAACTACCCGAAAAGGTGATGTGTGGTCTAATTTCGATATGTGTGTTATGAAAGATGGTAATTTAAAGGCGCGTTGCCACAAATGTAGGAAGTTTTATAGCGTCGGGTCTAACTTTACACTTAGGAATCATATGGGTAGTTGTAAGGCGGTTCGAAATGATAGTTCGCAAGGTACTATTGGTGCGGATGGTCAAGTTTTTACATATGATGCGGATGCGCTTCGACTTGATTTTACGAAGTTTATCATTCAACAAGGGCTTCCATTCAACCACTTCGACAACGTCAAGCTTACGGAGATCATCAAAACGAGGCTACAACCGCGGTATCAACATGTAAGTCGTACTACTCTTAGAAGTGATGCTTTTTAATTATGGAAAACGGCTAAAAAAGAAATTATTGAAGGTTTTCGTGAATATAAATATGGTGTTTCTATAACTACGGATACTTGGACCGCACCACATGGTACGGCAAATTCTTATCTCGCAGTTACGGCTCATTGGTTTAATCCCGAATCTTGGTTATTAATGAAATGGACAATCGCTTTTAAAATATTTGGTTATCCTCATACGGGATGTAATTTAAGAAAAAATTTGCATGACACTTTAATTGAATATAATTTAGATGACCTGTTAGAAACTAATGACGTGGTAATTATAGTTTCTTGGATCGTTTTGAGCCTTAGGGTTCAACAATAACAATGAACAATTATGCACAGCGGATTAAAACAAATCAATTGTTATTGACACAAGGTTTTCATCATCATCACCTCCAATTATTATTTGATCAGAATAATAACGTGTTACCTAACTGTAACAGGGATCTAAGACATCTCAGACCTTAGAAGTATCGAACACAAACAACTCTAGTCTAGGCGTTTACAAGACATACACCCTAGACACACACACACACACCTTTTGATATCTACATTATGGAAGACTTGTAATAACCTGTACCTTGCCTCTCTTTATATAATAGAGAGTGCTAGGTTTACAAAGAGATAAGACCAAATAATATAAAATCGTTTCTACATAATAAGTTATTTCCTGTATCTTCATTCTTTGTAGCTTTCTCTCTTTGTCATCTTTAGTCCTTCTTGTTTCATTCTTTTATTTATTTTGTCACATCAAATCAAGAATCCCAACAATAAAGTTTTTACGATTTCACTAGATAATGCATCAAATAATACTAGAGCTATGGACTTGTTAAAATTACGTGTAAAACCTATTTTAGATGGTGCTTTTTTTCATTCCCGTTGTGTTGCTCATGTTATAAATTTATCCGTACAAGCGGCATTAAAAATATGTGATAGTTTATATACGAAATTTAGGGGTTTATTAATAACGGTATATAAATCGAGCAACGAACGACAAATAAACTATAGACGTTTTCGTAAAATGTGTAATGAAGAACCCCTAGGACCTTGCCTTGATAATATTACTAGCTGGAATTCTACTTGCATGATGTTTGAAAATATATTACGACAACGTGCGACTTTACAAGCTTTTAATCAAAGACTTATTAATAAAAATATGTCCAACATAATACCAAACGACCAAGATTGGGATCGACTAAATGAATTAACTATGTTTTTACAAGTTTTTAAAGAGGCAACAACTATATTATCGGGTGTTTATTACCCAACTAGCCCATTAGTTTTAAAACAAATTTATGCTATGACGGAAAAATTATATGAATTAAAAAGCTCACTTTCACGAATGTTTAGAAAAATGGTTAAAATTATAAAAAAAAAATTTATAAAATTTTGCTTAGTTTACTTTGGTTTTTACTTGTTCCGCCGCACTTAACATCCATGGTTTAAATGTTGGAAGGTGTAGAACTTTTGAATGACAAAAATAATGGGACACATTTAGGACCTTATCTTTTGGGTTAGCACGGTGGATGCGTGGGCTATATAGGAATCTCAAAGTTATTTAGATTTAACGATAAATTTTCAAAAAGTTGTTTAGGCGCATTTATTGCAACAAAATATGGTCACCACAAAAAAACCCCCAAATGTTGACCCCAAATGCGGGCCGGATCGTCACCGCAGATGACAAGAGGACCATTAAATAATAAAAACCTTAATCTGTTACATCCATAAACTGTCTTTATTCTAAGGTGTTGCTAAGACGATCACATTTCTCAAAGGCACCTTTGAGAAGTATCTGAACCAAGTAAACTCTGAACTGCTAGGCGTTATACTCAAAGACCATGGCACCCCGCTAGACACACACAAGCAGACACACAATTGGGCATTCTTTAGAATATATTGCATATGAAGGATAGTATTTAAAGACCTTATGAAAAGACCCTCCCGAAAGG
>LBNU01004374.1:18184-36341 GCA_014162995.1 Artemisia annua | reverse complement strand
AAATCATAAGTTACTTATATACTCAAGTAACAATACGTCGAGAACCCATAGTTTCATATCTCGTGACTTTCCACGACTCGACGTTCTCAACTAACACCTTGGTGTAAACAAGTCAAGTGCTTTGCCGATATATAAAGCATAACCCAAGTGGGAAAGGATGCATTTACGCAAAGTGACCTTGGACTTAGTTTGACCAATAAGGGAGTAAACCCGTTACGTGATTAGAGAAGACGTAAGTACAGGATATGAGCATATGGGTGCTTTCACGTGTTGTTACGTGAAATATATAAGCTCCCTAAGTTTAGAAAGGCCTTGGCTAGAGGCAAGTGTTAGAAAACTTGAGTTGGCGTTTTTCCCAAAGTGGGTGCTTTAAAAATAGGATCTCTCTAATCTCAAAACTCGTTTCGAGTGTTCTCAATTAAGCACATAACATATTCATACCTGAATTGAAAGATCCACATTTGTCCGGTAAGGGGAAGGCCGACTTTGAAAATTCGCCAAATTCCATACAGTCCCCGGCGCGTCAGCGCGCCAGCAGCAGACATGGAATTTTGCGAATTAGGCTACCGTTTGATGTTTTAAGTGTTTCGAAGGTTTATTTGTCATTATCAAAACATTAGGAGATCTTGATCATGTTGCCTCAACAATCTCCCCCTTTTTTATGATGACAAATAAAATCCGAAAGCAAATAAAACTTACAAACGTAGCGAAGACAAGCGCGCCTTTGGTGAAGCTTTGCGTCTTGACCTTGCCTTGTAAATTTGGTGAAGTCCTTTGCTTGCTCTTGAGCTTGACCTTCACTCTTGCTTTTTTTCTCCCCCTTTTGTCGAATCAAAAAGGCGGGACTTCCATGTGAATGGGGAAAGTAGCTTGTTCCATGGCACCCGAGCGTGCTCCCCCTTGAACATAGCTCCCCCTAGATCGTTGCTCCCCCTTGTTCCTAGGCGGGGATCCATGGGTCAAGAGCCTCACCTTTGCGGTGGCCTAGCTACATGAAAACAACACAACAACCAACAACCAAGAAATCCTCACATGTGAAAGTCCAAAATGGGTTAGGGTACCATTTGGATACTTACAACATGGGTTAGTTCTCAATATATGTATCTATATATTTGTCCAATATGACTCCAAAAACCATTTGTTGAGTATGTAATGATTAATGCTTTAAATATGAGCATACAAAGACATATAAAACATATATAATTTTATTTCATGATAGAAGCATACAACAAGAACTACTACAAACATAAGATGGAGGCAAATGATTGCAACATTTTACTCTAGCACAAGATAAGACTTACACATGATGATCTACTATATCACCCATGTTTTTATTAAGTTTGCCCAAGCAAACTCACTTCTTCCGCCTTTGAGCCGCATCCTTTGCAAGATACTTCACGACATTTGCCATCATCATGAAGTTGTTCTTGTATGCAAGGTGCAACTCTCTCAACTCCTCTTGAAGGTCCTTGACCTCATTCTCAATCTTGATGGATTTCATACAACAACTACACCTTTGTGTATGGTTGTTATTTGAAGCATCAAGCTTCGGAGGGAGAGGGTACCCCGTTTTGTACCAAATGGGGTCACTCCAAAGGCACTTCATAACATAATTCCTAAGAACTTCATTGTCAATACATGTTGGATTTTCCCATTCATCATTAGGTTTTTCATTTACCAACATGGATTTACCCTTGTAGTCATTGTTTGGAACATTACTCATTTTTGGTGAGGAGTTATTTTTTGAGTTAAGTTTTGAAGGAAGAAGATGAAGTGTGTGTAGATGCAAGTGATAATGTGATTTATATAGAAGGGAAGAAAGGTGGTAGGTATGAATTAAGTAACTAGTTCTTTATGTTTATGATGAGTTCAAGTACTTAGGTGCTTGAAGAGATGGTCAAGCCATCTAAATCATGTACCAATATGTCATTAAGCATGTGATGGTGTAAGGAATAAAAGAAAGAGATGAGCTTTGTAGAGGTGGAGCTAAGATATCATCTTCATCATCATCATCATATTCATCGCCGTCTACATCTTCTCCAGATGAATAATCTACACTTGATGCAGAATCAGATTCCACGGATAATTCATGGACAAACTGGTTAAAGGAGGACACCCCACTGTCAAAAGATGGAGCGCGTGTCAGTGATAAGAATGAGTAGAAAGATCTTATAATGAACAGTTCACAACGTATAAGAGGGACGTGGTTCTGCAAGACTGCAACTATAGAAGTTTATTTTGAGATAAGTAATAAATGTAAAAACGATTATTAGATGTATGGGTTTGCCTTGTTTAGCTCCAGAAGAGATCAACTGAAGATGGTAGCTTGCAATAGTGAACAAACACAGGAATGTAAATGCAAAAAACATAACCATACCCTTTCATTACTTATTTCAATTGACAACTTAAAAGCAGATTTTTATCATACTTCGCATTTTCTTAACCACGATCGCTCATGCTTGCAAACTGCAGTTTTACTTGTTTTTGTATTCTTATAAGGATAGTTTCTTTGCAATGAAGGAACAAGTATGACCGTCTAAAAAGCTATCAATTAAATTTTTATGTTAAGTAGATTCACATATAGTTTGATTACAAATTTAGTTTAAATTTTTTTATTTTATTTTATGGGAATTGGTATGTTTTTAAAATAAATACATGTGAAATTGCCATTATACCAAAAATCATTTAATTTTGTCTCTTATGTTCCTTTGAGGCCAAAACCCCTATCAATCTTGGCCTCCTTAATAACCTCAATCATCCAAGTAAAGATCATGTCCCAAATATTCGATACTACAAGAACTAGGGAGAAAAAACGAAATTCCAACAAAAAAGTCAATGTTCAGAAATTCGAAAAGACGTCACAGATTATTGCTAGCTTACAAAACAAGATCTGGTTTATAGATAGCAAGACGAACTTAAAAGGTGGACATTAATGATGTGATATTCACGTCGATGCATACACTAATGACAAGTACAACACCAACATCAGCAGACAGAAACAAAAACATCATCACATGACAAACTACTAAACTAAAAAACAAATGAACTGTTAAATCAAATATGGAAACAAAATGCTTTTTCATAACTTACTCTTATCCCAAATTTAAACAACACATCTCAAGTCGGCAATACAAAAAAACTTACTTCTCCATCCAACGAGGAAGCCGGGGTCCACGAAAAGACGGTCTGAGTTCCCAACCATGTATCCCTTCAAGCATATTAGTCTTTCCAGGCATTATAGCCAACAACATTGCTGATATTCCATTTATCAGCCGCAAAAAAATATTGAAGGACTCATATGTAATAGTCTTCACAGACCTAAATAATACATCATTAGTACAAACCTAAAATACCAAATCAGCATACAAAAAAAACCCGCAAAAATATTCACTTTTTAAAATTTAACAATTTTGAATCATATTTATGGAATGTATTTTTAAGTGGGCATCAAGCCGCGTCATGCAGCAATTTATTTCAAGCTTACCGAATACCGTAACTAATTAAAGTATTCACTTCACACAACTTCAAACCCATAATTTTGAAGCATATATTCGCAGAGTCTCATAACTGATCATTTTCAGACATGAATAATACTATATACATCTTTACTAAAATCTCAAAATGCATAATTTCACAATTAATAAGACAAAACATACACGGTATGGCAACATTATACGGACATTATGGCAACTATAGCCACCACAACCCCGTCCGCTTTATAGGCTCTGGCGCCATCACATGGCATCAGTTATCCCTTTTTTTTCTTTCTTTCAAACTTTGTGCTAGTATTTTGAGCTTTGCTACACCCTCCTACCTTTTCATCCTACAAATCCTCCTACACACACAACAATATTATATAGTTTTTTTCCACTCATTCTCTCTCTCCATCCAAACCGTTCATTCTGCATCCTGCGAGTAGGAGCTTTTGTAGGAGGAAAATGTAGGATGTTTTAGCATTTTCCTAGTATTTTTGTTTGTTAGGGCAATTTTGGGGTTAAGCTACACACTTATACGACTCTATTATCGGAGTAAAAATCTACCAAGACGCGTCTATAAATGTTCTCTATAGGCACTTACCAGTTACCACACCTTGTTCTCTAATAGTAACATGATCACCCTACAATTTATCCCATATTTCCTACCACTAATTCTAAAATCAAAATCTAAATCCTAACATAACCAAATTAGTTGTTCCTAAACCTTAATTCCATCAAATAATCATACAAAATTAAACAATCAAACACTAAACAATTACACAGATGAGTATAATACCACAAACCCACAAATAAAAACACAAATTTTTTAAAAAAAAATAAACTTACTCTTTTGTAACAGCAAGGAAGTTGTCAACAAAGCGTTGAATCATTTATAAATCCTTTAATTCTCAACAAGATTTTATAAAATTAAAAGGGTCTGGGTTAAATCACACCACCATCAAAACCCAGATCCAGTTTCAACTGAAACCCTTTATAAGTGATCAGATTCTAGAGAGAGAAAGTGTTTGTCTGTTTTTTTAGAGAGAGAAAGTTTTGTGTATGCGAGAAACGTGGAGTGTGTGTGTGTGTGTGTTTTGTTTAAAATATATAAAAAGCGATGACGAGTCTTGACGTCCCGGTGAAGAGAAGGTGGGCCCCCCCGGTTTGAAAGAGTGTATATCTGGATGACGTGGTGAAGATGTGGTGACACGTGGAAAATATGGTGTCATGTGGACGGAAATGTATGAAGCTTTTTTGGGCTTTTTTGTGTTTTTTAAAATGTGGTAGACATGTAAACCTGAATTATTTAATGAACCTTTATTGTTTACGTGAATCTTCACGAGTCAAATAGAGCATACTAAAAAGACTCAAGTTATCCGGATATGTGGAGTGAGACGAGTCTATAACTCAAATGTAAACAGTTTAATCGAGATATCTTGTGGTTGTTTTTGTTTCTTTTTCAAAAGTATATAACCATTGACATTGGATCTTAAACTTCTCGTGAATGTATGAGATGCATCATTACTACATCATTTTGATCAGAGACAGATCTTAGTGGAGATCGGGGAGGGCCAAACTTCGAGTTTTTACTTATAGTTGCTTAAAGGATATACAACTTTTGCCTTCCCAGATTAACTAATATAGCACTCAGCCCTCCTAATAAATTCACCCAAGTTCCGTCTATGATTTTGATGGTGGTTAAGTATAACTTAATTCTCAGAGCCGGAGTCATAGTTAAATGTTAGAAAAAGACCGAACTTAACTTAAAAATTATAACGGTGTATGTCGCTTTAGTAATGAATCTGTTGTTTTTTAACCTAAGAATATAATTATTATTGTAATAACTAAAATAAACTAAACAAAAATAGTTTGACAAGTAAATTTATTTTGATGTTTTAACGGATTGGTTAAGTTATTCGTATATGATTTTTTTATCAAAACATTGGTAGCAACAAGGGGCGCTAAAATGATTGAGAGGCCTCAACATATGACTATTTTTGTGCTTAAATGGATGTGGCACTTGTTTAGTGGTTTGTGAAATTGTGGTTCTTTGTGTTGTCATCAACAGAATGTTGCACAAATTAGGCATGCGACTCAATGCTCAATTGCAAAAACCATTAAGAAAATGACTTATGTGTTGAATAATTACTTCATGACTAAAGTTGATTGGGAGTGGCTTATCATCAATTAGTCACCTTACCAGCTCTATTTCTAATATTTTTGACAAAAAAGAAAACTAATCCAAGTTAAGATGAACCGGTTCCAACAATTTAATAAACCTAAAAAAGCGATACCAATACTTGTAACCAAAAATAATAGATAGGAATCGATTAGGACTAACGGATATCTATAATAGAGAGTTTATTATGTTGCTGAGAATCTTGAATCGGCAATAGGATATAACATCCAACAAAATCGAAGCTCCGGGTGTTATAAAATGAATAAGGGTCCAATAATTGTTCGAACATGGCTACCACATGCACTTTCATAAGATCACATATAGTTAGAAAACATGTTTTTAAACACAACTAGCGCATATTTGAAAAAAGTAATTGTTGCTGGAACTTGAGATGTAGCTGTAGATGGAGATTGAGTGAGAGATTAAAAATTGAGATTATTTTATAAGTTTTATTTAATATCATTTGATTTTAAGAGATTATGAAATTCTAAAATCTCTGACAAGTTCTGTCTGCTAAACAAATCTTATATTTTATGTCACTTACTTTTAAAAAGAAAAGAAAAAAAGAAAAGAAAAAAACAAGTATAATCTTCTCGTAATTTTGTGTGTCAAACATGGCCTAAATTGACTAATGACCACTGGGAAAGAAATAAATAAAATAAAATAATAATAAAAAAATAGATCGTAAGCTTAAGCTTCATTGTATATATATTATAGCGCGAAATATTTGGTCGAAATGAATAAACAATGTATATATATTATCGCACGACATATTTAGCGAAATGAATAAACAAATAGTTTATGGCCGAAATGAATAAACAATTAAAAAAATATATTTACAAAAATATTATAGCGCGACGTATTTGGCCGAAATGAATAAACAAATAGTTTCTGGCCGAAATGAATAAACAATTTAAAAAAATTATGGCTGAGCATCTGGCCGAATACCGACCCGACCCGTCCCGACTCATCCCGAAACCGTGTTCGGGGAAAAACCGAAACCGAAATCCGAACCGAATTACTCGGTTCGGTTCGGTTTAGTCGGGTTCGGTCGGTTTTGGTCGATATTGGTTTGTTTTTTCGGTTTTTTCCCAACCCGACCCGAACCGACCCATCCCGAAAACCGAATTTCTGAAAAATTAAAGAGAGAGGAACCCGAACTAGAAATACAATATAAAGTACTACTCAAAATACAATACTTGGACGACATTACAAACAGCCAAAACTAAACAAAGGAAAGAACTAGGGGACCACATAACCAAAACACCAAAACATATTACCCATACCCCACAAGGCTATGCCATAAGACATAAACCAAGAGAATAAGGACTGCAATGATTGGAGAATTATGTAAAGGGAACCCCAAACACAATGTTGAAACTGTCACAACAAAATTCCTACTGTGATGAAACCTGAGCTTGTAGACCACTGTTGAAACTGAAACAGATACCCACTGTAGCAAACTTATATCAGATATTGAACCAAACATCAATAAAGCTCACTCATACCATTATTTATAGAACACATAGAAGCAGATCTTATATCAGATACTTGAACCAAACACTACTATTACATACTAAAGTAGAAACTATAATTTGAAAGCCCACAATCTCAGTCCATGTTTGAACAGCAAAAGCAATCCCAGGAAGCTAAACACCCAAATGCAGGAAAAGTGCAGGCCAGGTACACAACAGACATTAGAACATAACCATACTCAGAACCTTAAAATGCAGACTGCAACTTATACCATAACTTTTCAAACAGTAGCTGACCACACTTGGATACCAACTTCAAATTTGACATTTTAGAGGATAAAAAACCAATGTTGCCAATTTAACTCACATTTCTTTCCCGATCTTCTTACAATCCACTCGAAACTTTTAAGTTGTATGTCTTGAACAATTTTATTTATACTTGAAGCTTTACCTTTAAACACCCGAGTATTTCTTTCTTTTCAAATAAAATAACCGGACGTCCAAATGACCGCTTGCCACAATGTCCATGACCGACTAGAAATATTTGCATTCCCATTAGAGGAAAAAAGTTCCTCAATGGAAAAAGCATTGACATTCCCAATCTTCCACTAACTAAATATTTTTTTCCCACACGCTCATAGCAAAGTTGCACATAACCAAACAATGAGAGCATGATTCCACTACGTCACCACAAGATGGGCAAAGTAGGGAATCCAAATCGATGCCTCTCTTAGCTCTTCTCGAACCGGAAGCCTTCCTTTTAGAGCCATCCAAACAAAGATGTTGACTTTTTTAGGTATCCACTTGTTCCATATCTTCACCTCGCCACCATTATACACCTCTAAGATCTTTTCATCTACCAACTTTGTTAACTCTTTAACCTTGAACTCTCCGCTGTCATTAAGTATCCATCTCCAACGATCCCTACAATCACACATTATAACCACATTTTTCAAATAAATTGTAAGTCTTCAAACTCCTTACACACCCTTCCTCTAAGATCCCTAACCCATTCCCATTCCCAATACTACTTACCATCTACCCAATTCCCTTTTTTGCTTAGAAAAAACATATCTGATTATATTACCAGGTCATGAAAAATGCTATAGAATTTTCGGATTCAAAACTACTTTTGTAAACACCCCCTCACCATCGACACCACCAGAAAGAACCACCATATTTGACAGGTTTTTTAGCAATCATTTTCGGTGAGGTTTTTTCTCTGTGATGACGATGATCATCATCACTATCCTCATATCTCTTTAGCCCCAACATCATCTTTTATCTAAATCATCTTAAAAACCTATAAAACCCAAAGAATGGAACCACCACCCATCATCCTAAAACATTAAAACACATCCCTTCATCAGCCTCACATCAATCAGTGGCAGCGTCCAGATGTGTAATAAAGGTCCCGGAAGTGGAGCCAATGTGTGTAGTTAGAGATGGTGGTGTTTCGATTATTTTTTGGTGTTTGAAAGAGGATGAAGTGGCAGAGTGATAATAAGGTGGAGGATGGTGGATAATATGTGGTGGGGAAGCTACTGGTTGTTGCAGGTTTGTGATAGAGAGATATAAGATGAAGTTAAAATTCTTAAGTTGCTCTCCTAAAATGAATTTGTGCCGGTTAGATCCATAAGTTCATAAACAATTCATGTATAAATGTTTGGGATTGAATTTTAGAATCAAAATATGAAAAAGACTATTTTACCCTCATATGCCTTGCACTTGAGGGGATTTAACGGGCACATTTAACGGACATCCAAGATAAGGATGAACAGTGTTACAAAGTTTTAAGGTAAGGACGATTCATGCAAAAAAAAGATGAGGGACGGTACTAGTGATTTCGGTATAACCACAGGGACGGACAGTGTAATTTACTCTTTTGTAATTTTACAAAAGTATAGGGACTGTAGATGTAACTTATGTAATAACTTTATATATACTTCATTTCTCACTGTTGTAACTAACTTTTCAATAATACAAAGCGATTACCATTTTAATTCTCTATGATATTTCATTCCATCTTCTTGATTCTATAACATTTCCACTATAGTCAAAGCATGGGATATAGATTATACAAGGAATCTATGTAGTCCGTTTAGCAACGTCCTTTGTAAGAGCCTTCTCCTTTGCTTTTGTTTCCCCTTGCGGTTTGGAGCCCAGTATTCCATTTCCCCACTTCTTTATGTACTCCTCACACTTGTCATTGAAGTTGGCCTGAAATGACAACAACTAAAACCATAAAATTTCCTAAACATTATATACGGTTTATCGAAGTTATTTTATACCAAAGATAACTTTGATTCAAGATTATGTTGAATTCCATATTATCTTCGTCCTTGACTGTAGTCAAGCAAAGAGCCGCCGCAAGTTCTGATGGACGATTTGACATATAAAATACTAGTTAGTCAACTTCGACGTTGTTATCAAGAGACTATAAATATAAACATTATGCTAAGCACTTACAGTTCCTAATCAAGATTTTTCCTTCATAATGTTGTAACGAATTTCTATCTTTATACATAGGGCAGGAAGCTAGACAACCATCTCAATGGGTTCCACATCATGAGCAATGATTACTAATTATGCCTTGTTCTAGACGGGGCAAAGATAAAGGAAAAGGTGACTTTTGGTTACATAAACAATAGTCGAAAGATGCTTTGGAACAGTGCTATGGTTCAAACCAAATCTGACAAAAATAGGGTTGCAACTAGTTGTAGATTTTATTTTATTTTTCTTTTTCATTTTTAGTTTCTTAAAAAGGGGCAATTACATATATCCCCATTAAAATTTGCATATTTACATATTTTTTCCAAAATATGTTTAAACACCCTTGTACATTATGCATTAAAAACTTGTGTTTTGCGATAATATGCAAATATACAAGTTTCATTGAATATATATGTAAATCCCCATTCCTGAAAAAAGGAAGGGATTTTTCTCTAGAGAAGAGTTGAGAACTTTGAAAATCTGTTTAGACGATGTTACATTTTTCATTTTAAAAATCGAGAAATGTAAATTGGACTTTTCAGTTTTTTAGTTACAATTTGAGAAGTGAGACTTTCATTTCTTTTGAAATTGGTTTGAAAAAAAATGTGAATAAACCGGTGTCCAGGTTTTTCTTTATTTCTATTAAATTCTTTTTAGAAAAGTAGGGTATTTCTCACAAACTAAACGCACCCTAGAGGTTGCGTTTAGTTGCTAAGAAATATTCTCAATTTTTCATTTTGATTTTCTTGAGAACGAAGACTTTTCTTCCCATGGAAAAAGTTAAGAACTTTGAAAACCCGTTTAGATGGTGTTAATATTTCTAGTGAAAAGAAAAGTAGATAAAGGTAAACCGGACTTTCAGATTTCTAGTTAAAATTTGAAAAATGAGATTCTTTTAGAATTATTTGTCAAAATATGTGATTAAACGACTTTCTGTTTTTTCATTTTTCTCTAAAAATTTTCCTAAGAAAAATGGAGTATTTTCTCACAGCTAAACACGCCCTTGAAATGCCAAAATTTGGTGATGTATTTGACTTTCAATTCTTCAGACTATTCAAAGTCGAACAATCAATTTTAGTTTAAGTTGGATTCCACCTCCAATGCTAATATGACCCTCTTCAACCCTTCATGACCCGTTCGATCCGCTCTGTCAAGTCATTAAGGATGACAATAACCTGGTTCAACCCGTCAAATTTTTTAGTCCTTACCCAGTTCAACCCATTGATGCTAAAAAATACTTTACCCGTATGAACCGGTTTCACTAGCTCGGTTTTGTTTGTAAACATACACACATACTAATAATTAATTGTAACCATAAAACCAAATTTTGTAAGAACTTATAACAGTGAACTGAAAATGAAATTAAAATTACAAATATTAACAAACTCATGAAATGTGCTATTATTTAAAACAACATAAAATGTGATAACGAAAAAGATTTCAATAATAGATAGAGACATAGAGTGATCATTGCTGGAGAAGGAGAAACAATAGGTGTCTGGGCTGAGTGGGCCTGGTTTCATTTTTCAGCCAAACCAAAAGTGGTCGTTTGTGAAAGGCTTAAGTTTCAATTAAGCCCACTTTTTTTTGTAAGATTTGTATCATTTTTTATTTGTTACATTGAACGTTTAAATGATAACAAGGTGTTCGCGCCCGCCGCGTTACGGTGGGCATTTTTGTCATACGTTTTTTTGTTTTAGCTTTGATGCTCTGAAAGTTTTTGACAAGTATATTCAGCCATGCTGCTATGTTGTTTTGTTTGTAGTTTCTGTTTCTATTTCTGAATAATATGTTGGTTTAGGTTTATGGTATTTATGTTGGGCCGCCTATTGGTGGGCTCAGTTCGGGTAGTATATGAGCCTTTAAAATAACTTAATGGGTGCAATTTGTGTAGTCTTGTTGAATGCAGCAAAAAGCCCAACAACGAAATAATATTTTATGGTGCACAACGCTCAAAGTTGTGCCCCATAATATATATAGACAATTTCCATCGTTCAAAATTAACTTTTCATGTTACTATATTCGGCTGTTTTAATTTAATTAATAGCTAAAAGTAAAATAACAAAACTTAAATGTAACTGTAAATAATTGGTTAAAAGTGAAAACTATCATTATGAGAAAGTTAGCTATAATTAACCTGTGTGCTTATTGTTTGTCAATAATTATTTTGAGAAGAAAGAAGTACATGTTTAATTAGTGCATGTGATAACTGTTTTTACAACGTTCAGGCGATAACCTGCGATGCTTATTTATTGTACGTTATTGCTGAGAAATCCTAACCTTGAAAGACCAAATGTAATCATTAGTCATACGATTGAATCTTTCTGTCACGCGGAGTATTCACTACAAGAATATAGCGGATTACCCACATACGATATTCGTGGGGAAATGACATAATTCTGTGGGTAATGGACCAATACCTATGGATTACCCGCAAATCAGTAATAATGGGTAAAACCTTCGAGGCTAATTGTTTAACCACGAAATTATCGATTTGTGGGAAAGTTTAATCATGAAATTTTTTGTGGCTGATTAATGTTTATGCATGGGTAAATTTTTCATGGGATTTCCATGTACCACGGAAAGTCCCATGACAATGGTCGTGGGTAAACCCGCGGGTAAAGTTACTCATGAAATTGGTCATGTGTTAAATTCATGGGTAAATATTTTTATGTTTTATCATAAGAAGTCATGGGTAAAACTACCGCCAAGTATTAACGTGTGTAAAATGTATAGCGTAGGTAAAACGAAATAATCGTTGGTGAGAGCAGTGCAATCTACCAAATCAACATCAATCCGTCTAATAAGAACCATATAAATTGCTATACAAAAAATCTCCAAAATGTACTAAAATGCTATTCATTCCATCAATAATGAATACACATACGATCAATGAGTCAAAATATGAATAATGATACACAAGTTGCTTTAGGAGTATCTCATCAACACGTGTGTTTGTACATTTTATGTTAGATATCAAGTGGTATTCACTAGACAATATGTTTCTACATTCATCAAAAAACACGATCCCATCTCATTTGTGCGGTTGACTTGTTGGTCTTCACTTTGTATCGATCTCTTTCAAAATTTTGTTATTCCCATATATCGTACAAATAAACCTATAAAGTTAACGAAAAAAATGAGTCATATATATATATATATATATATATATATATATATATGTATATATGGCGATATGTTAGCTACACCTTGATGTAGGCAATTAGCTACACATCCCCTTTGTAAAAAACTTTAAAAATGTACAGTTCAGCCCCTGCAGTAAATCACAGGGGCTGAACTGTACATTTTTAAAAGATTTTACAAAGGGATGTGTAGCTAATTGGCTACACATGGATGTAGGGAAGATTTCCCCTATATATATACATACATATATATATATATATATAATATATATATATATATATATATATATATATATATATATATATATATATATATATATATATATATATATATATATATATACACACACACACACACACTACTGGCTAATTACTTGCCTACAGATAGGGAAACTAAATGTTTGTATACAACTATTACATATGTATTGAGAAACTTACAAATTTAAACAAACTGATGTACCAGTCAATAATGAATTGAAGATAGAACCATGCTTGTAGCTAGTAGTAACCTACAATAGAAAAAAATGTACACAAAATACAGTGAAGTATATAAATTAATAACATCATAAAAATTAGCAAAAACACAATATATAAATGATAATAAATAATTGTTATCATTTTATGATCGTTATTGCATAAAACTTAAACCAAAAATGCTACACGAACCCTCACGGTCTTCTTGTGGTTACTGGTTGAACTAATGAGAAACTAAAAATATTCTACATGAGGCATAACACATAAGCGCACAAAAATAATGAGCACATATTACTTACGTGTAATCTGTTGCCAAAACACTTCACTTTTAAATCGAGTCCGCAGTCGGCAACTAGAATATCACGATCATAATAACATAACACAAATCTTACACATTGAAAAAAATAATAAATAATAAATAAATTAAAATAAATAAATAAATAAATAAACAAACCCTTAATTAAACAACTCATCTATACCAAATTATTGACATGTTGACAAGCAAAATTTCACTATGAAATTTTAAAACCGACAAATCGATGAATGGATGCAGCATACTTTTGTGTGTGAGATTAAAAAAAAAATTCTCTATTAGAATATAAAATAGTTTTAAAGATATTATTGAAGGACTCTAGTTGAAATTAAAAGTAACGTGGATTTAGATTTGTTTAGGGGGAATGCGAATTTATGGGAAAAATCAGGAAGGAAGTTATATGATTTGAATTTTGAGGAAAAACTAAGAGTGAAACTTTAAAAAAGATGGTAATGTTTTGGAGGGATTATGATTTCTAAAATGAAAACGTGGCTTGATTTATTAAAAAAAATGAACTTTTTTTTAGAATAAAAAAAAATAAGACTTTTCATAATATAAAAAATCAGGTATATGAAAAAAAATCTAAATATAATATAAAATTAATTTTAAATTTTGATTATACGATAAACTTGTTGATAGCGTATGTGAGCTCAAGCCCAACGGGCTAAGACTCATGCACTCGAAACATGCCCAAGACAAAGCCCACCGAGGCTAGGTCCCGTCAAAACCCTCCTAAGAAGCACCTTCCCAAACCAAACACAAATAGGATCAGACCTGATAAACATATTCAGGCCATGCCCTGCCTGACAGCCTAAGCCAGGGCTATTATAACACACACGTGTCACTGCCTCATTCGAGGATAGGTAGTGCTACGAACATTTCGCAGATATGTAGTAACATGAACGGGACATTTCATGAATCTTACAAAACCAAGGGTGACACGGCACGTGTCATCCTTGTCTACGCCTCTGGAAGACCACCACGTGGACAATTCTTAAACCATTGGATCGCATCAGAGGTTTGAATGAAACCCTGGCCTATCTATATCCCTATAAATACCAGACCATTTCCTTAAAATGGACCAAGTTATTCTCAACTAAAATTTACACACACTAATCGACTCGTGACTGTTACCCCAACTCTTAACTCTGGTCATAACTTGGAGTACTTACCAAACGTGGGAAACCAAACGATCGATTACCCTCACACAATACGTACCTTATGTAAACACTTGCATACCTAATTGGATAATGTGCGATTTTCATTTTTTCACCTTTTTAATTTAAAATAATCATATATTTATAGGTTAAACACTTTAGTTTAGAAAATTTAATTTACATACAGACTTTTGGGCTAACAGTGTCACACGCAGTTGTCGATTTAAGCTCCAGTTGAAACTAGCTAGTGAGTGATAAAACTAGAAATCGATTTGGGAAGTTACTGGAATCAACTTGCTAAGTCAAGGTGAGCTGGTTCTACTCTAGAGTTGAGCTTAAGTATCAAAGTAACTAGTTAGTCAAAATCTTCTTATGTTTTTGTATTTTGCTTTAAACTTTGTAATAATAAATTCAAGTTATGACAATATAGTAAACTCAATTAAGATTCTTTTGGTATGTTTGGCAAAAATAGTGGTAGTTGTAAGTAAATATTACCCATGAGTTGCAAAAAATAAAAAAAATAAAATTAAATAAAATTAAAAACATTAAAATAAGAAGAAAAAATATATATATATGTGGGTAAAAAATAGGGTATATGTTTACCCTCACAACAATAAACCTACGAAGACGATGCGGGTAAAAGACGTGTGTAAAGATTTACCCATAAATTTCCCACGAAATATTACCCACCTAACAACTAATGCTTATGATCGTGGGTAACATAAATTCAACCACGACATTACCCACATAAGTACCCACAATAACTCAGTTAGTGGGTGATTTGTGGGTAATTTTTTGCAGAAGATTGTTTTCCCACAATTCACCCACACCATCAAAATTCATGAGAAAATGTATGGGTAAATTTGTGGGAAATCCGAAGGTAAATTTATTGAAGCTCTAAAATCTCTAATCACGGGTAAGTTGTGGGTAATTTATGGGTAACTACCCGCAAAGCAACATACGTGGGTGATTTTCGTGGGTATTTGGCAGAATTCTTGTAGTGATTGGTTATCAGCTGTATCATATCATAACGCCCGATTGGAAGGGTGTGCAGAAGGTGCGGTCGCACAGGGCCGTCAATTTTGTGAGGCCTCCAAATTTTACAACTTAGCATTATAGATGTACAAGTAGCAACAATAAGCCCTTTAAGATTTGCTAAGGGACCATATTATGCAAACGCTATACAACAATTAGTCACTTAAGACTTTTGTGTATTTTACATTTTTGTTATTTATCTTTTTGCTGTGACGAAGGGAGGACATGACTTCTCTTTCTTGAATATTGAGGACATAACTAAATGTAGCTAACTCATAATGTAAAACTCGTATGGTATGTGTAATATGGTTCGAATTTGTAAGATTTCTAGAGAGAAAGTGGAAGAGTTTGGAGCCTTGAGAGAAGCTTGGTGAATATTAGATTTCAAGTGAAAGGTCCAACCCTCTCCCTTGGTGGGAGAGGGTATTTATAGTTACATAATAACGCCCCCTAAAACGGGCTGTGGAGTGAGCTGACAGTGGGTAAAGATCCGACTCAACTCCACGAGAACTACGATATTAAACTACATCTATACTACTACGATAAATACTACGAGCTACTTAATGCTAAACAAACTCGGGGTGACCGAGTCTTTTCATATAAATATTTATATTCCTAACAATGTCCCCCTAAGGGAGGTCACCCCGGAAATTACAAACTGAATTCTAGCATTCTAATCGTGAAGTTAACTTCGCAGCTCGTACACATTTAGTCTTCATAGTCATAAAAACTTTGTGCCTTCAGTAGTGGACTTTTGATGACCGTTCTTATGTTTTGGATGATCTTTGAGTATTCTTGAAGTTCATCATCCAATGTGTGTCTACAAGTCATTTTTCAGCAGCATTGTCTCCATGTGATATAATGATCTTTGTAGCGCCATGCTCACACTTTTCTTTATCATGATTGTCAGCATCAGAGTAGCGGAAGAATTGTTGAAGGCTTATCAATTATCATGATTTCTTTGAGTATGTTGATGAAGTGTGAGCATGAGGTAATGGATCGGCATCTTTTCTGCAATCAGCTGCATAAGACAGTTAGCAATAAAACGTCTGGTACTTACAGGTTCGGACTTCGAGATTGTTAACAGTATAGTGTGAAAACTTTCTCTAATCCTTACCAAGGCCGTTCTTAAATCGGATACCCTCGAAGGGGCTTACAAGATCTACCGAAGTAGATCAACGATTAGGTGAGTCGCTGGAGATCACTCCACGACTGTAGTCCGTTTTGAAACTGCCACGATCACTAAGCGTAATCCATAAGGAATTACCGAAGTGACCTGCTTTCAGGGCTGTTTGATGTTGACCCTGGCAGGAATTTCTATTCAATCACTGAGAGTCACAATTGTAACTTCCCGCATAAATGTTCTGGCAGATTGCTAAGATCTGCGTAGAACTCATAAGTTTACCACTAGTGTCCTTAATGTTGAACAACCAGGATAGAAGTATCACGTGTTCCTATGAGATCTTTTGATGCATCTCATGGCTCTAGACTCGATAAGTGCATGATTTGGTCATCGGAGACTGGAGCGGTATCTCCTGTTTCAATATCAACATGGCTCGTAATGAGCGGTCGATAGATTATGCAGGGTTCCCCGTGAGAATGAAACAAGCCCTTTTGAGAGAACTTGAGTGGCTTAGAAGGTTAAGTACAGTGCGTCACTGGGTCCATGACGTCTTGTCTTCAATACCGGTGTCGCCTTAACAACAACCAGTAGCATATGAATTAAACCCGGTTTCTGCCCTAGGGTTGAATAAATGGAGGGCTATTTCTTTTCACCATTTCTCATTTCATTTCTTTTTAATTCATCAGCCCCTTCTTTCCCCTTTCTCACATTACTCCTTTTTTCATAATCATACCTAAGGACTTTCTAATACTATCTATTCGGTATTGTCCTTAGGTAGATCCCTCCGGCTCTGGCGGATCATAGGACGGTTTTCCTAACCTTAGCCACCTTATAACTTCATGACTATCCTTTGTTGCCGTTTAAAAAAATATTTGAAAAATCTCTCAAAGTGTTTAAGATTAAGAAACACGTTTTGCTAACACTTTGAGAGTTTTATACTTTTCAAATACTCCCCCTTAACATATGCTCATATGTGTTAAGTTAAAATTTGCACATGTTGGGTAGAGTTCGCACCTTTTGAATTGATCCACCTTCAGTGAACAACACTCATTCGAGACACGTTTACATCACTAGTTGGACTAGCTTAAAATTTACCCATCCTGATCATGTTCACAAAAGGTTTCTCGAAACGGTACAATCTACTCAGACAAGTGATGCGCGTGGGATTGCTTACGCACTTTGTTTTACCTCTCAAGGGATCTCAAGAGGCTTACAATCCCCACCAAGCAGTGTACCTGACCGATGTAGTATAGTGTAGTGGCAAGTACCGGGGGATTGATCGTTCTCTC
>LBNU01004371.1:0-11498 GCA_014162995.1 Artemisia annua | reverse complement strand
CAATGCATGTCATAATACTTTGTCATTAATGTTATACAGTAATATTTTTAATTATTAAATATTTGGATTTAAAAACTGATAAACATGTTAAAACATAAACTCTAATACTATAGTTTATATTAAATTTATAATTAAATTTATACATAGAGTAAAATAAAATAACTTACTAAGGAGTATTATATTAAAGTAAAATTTTACTTAATACAATTCATATAGGTTTTAAAGATATATATGTTTGCATGTTTTTAATAGTATCTGACAAGTATAGGTGCACAACTATACATCAACTCTGTAAAATAAATAAATGTCAATAGTTACTTTATGGTAAACAGCCTGTCATAAGAGTGCATTTTTAAAAATAACAATTTAATATCACACTGAAATTTAATATCACAACATAAGGTTAATATCACATTTTAAGCTTTCAAAATGTTTAGATTTTTGGTAAGTTAATTTTTGTGTTTAATTAAGTTTAATATCACAAATATAAGTATGAAGATTTACGTTTTAATATCACAAATATAAGTAACATATAATTGAAGCAACATATCAGTAAACAAAAAATGGATTTACAAATCATTGTGTATAATGGTAAATCAAAGATAGATTCCACAATGTTTCAATCCGGTAATTTCGTACTCTTATTTTTTTACATTTCTTGTTTTCTATATTTTTTTATATATTGTTTTGATGACTGAAAGATATAAACATTTTACGTTCCCTTATTGTTGTTATATATCCCCTGATTGTTTTATATATTAAAAAAATCCCTGATATTAAACATAAGAGAATTTAAGTCTTTGTTAGGGTTGATTTTGTATTTTATAAGAGAATTTAAATGGGAATTCATTTTTTTATGAGATTATGATTTGTTAGGTTTTATGAGATTATTTCTAGTGTTAGGTTTTGTTAGATTTATACAGGTATTTTTGACTTTTAGGAGACCAGATCCAATCAGGGAATATATAAAACAAGCAGGGAAGTCATTTTTTGTTTTTGTTTTTAATTATACTTTAATAATTTTATTTAATTAGATTTTCCAGCTGATAGTACAATTGAATTCAAAAAATATGAAGACAGAATGACAAGGAAAAGAATACAGATAATGAGAAACATAGATACAAGTTTTAATCGAAGTAAAAAGAAAACGGAATTCGGTATTCTAAAGAAGAAGTCATTGGTTAGAAGATCTGAAAGGTTAAATCTTTAGAAAGGAAGAAATGATGTTATGTAGAATACTAGTTAACATCACAATCATGAATAATCATGTGGTTTGGTTCGTTCCAAGCAAGAAAGAAAGAAATTCTAGAGAGAGAAAGTAGAGAGAGAAAGAAGTGAAGCCTTAGAGAGAAAACCAAAAAAAAAGAAAATGAGATTATGAGAGAAGGCTTAACCTCTCCAAGGATGGAGAGGGGTTTATGTACATGGGTTTTGCCACTAGGGCGTGCCACTTGGGCTGCGGATCAGGTATACAGTGGGTAAAGACCCGTCCTTCTTCCGCGAACTAATCTAATTCTAAACTACGTATAACTAACTAATGTAACTACTACGAGCTAAACAATGCTTAATCATATCTGTGGTGACCGAATCTTTCTTATACAAAAATCGTATTCCTAACAATCTCCCCCTAAGAGAGGTCACCCTTTTGTTCTTTATTCATGAATTCTTGCATTGAGATCTTTGTAGATTCTTTTGTAGCTCGTAGTTGTTGATTCTTCATTGATAATCGACTCAAGATGACTTCCTTGATGTATATGATGATCTTTTGACTTTGTTCTTTGCTCTTCATCCATATAATTAGCTTCAAGTCATCTTTGAGTGTATGTGTCTCTTTGTGATGTAGTGATTATCTTTGTGATGTCATGCTTACACTTTTCTGGATCATGATCTTCTGCATCAGAGTTGAGGAAGCATAGTCTAAGCCCATTCTTTGATCATGATATATTGAGTTATGATGTTGAAGTGTAAGCATGTGATGATGAATCTGCATCTTTTTAGCAATCGGCCTCAATCGTCAACCTCTTTGTCTTTGGGGAGAATACGCCTTTCCAACATGCTCATACATCTTTGTTGAGTAGATCTTCATGGTTAAAAAGGCTCTGACGACTCCTTGTAGATGTTGTATGAGCATGTGGAACTTGAGTGATGGTGGTGATCACAGTAAGTAAGGTATGTTGAGCTGCATAAAACATGGTTAGTAATAAACATACCGGCACTTACAAGTTTGGAATTCGAGATCGTCAACAGCATAGTGTGAAGACTTTCTCTAATCCTTACCAAGGCCGTTCCCAATCGGATGCCCCCGAAAGGGCTTTCACTGACATACCTAAGTACACCAACGATTAGGTGAGTCGCTGGAGATCACTCCACGACTGTAGACCTTATGGAACACCACTGAACACACTAAGCGTAACCCACAAGTGATTACCGAAGTGACCTGCTGTCAGGGCTGCTTGATGATGACCCTGGCAGGAGTTTCCACTCAATCACTGGGAAATACTTATGTATATTCCCTCATAAGTGTTCTTGGCAGATTGCTAAGATCTGCGTAGGACTCGAAGTATTACACCTGGTGCCCTTAATGTTGAATCACCATACTTCGATGGTTTGTTTTTAAAGATTATAATATACTTTTTTTAAACAATTTTATTATTTGTTATTATATTTGTTTTAAATTTTACATTCTTTTTTAATAGTTTTTTAGGATGATTCAAATACACCTCAACAAAATCATGATGAAAATGTACCTGGAAAAGTATCTGTTGATGATTGTTTAGATAAGGCTTCGGAAGAATTGTTCGTTTCACCCCCAAACAAAAGACAAAGAATGTTTCGAGCAAGGAAAGCAAAGGAACTTCCAAATGGTGAAGGTCAAAAACAAAATCCAATAATTGTTTAGTGAAGATGTTGTTTTATTTTGGTGGTTGTGTTTTTATAAATTTCCAACTTTGTGTGTTTTTATTTAACGTAAAACTTTTTTTGTTTAAATATCCAACTTTTGTGTGCTTTTCATATGTGGCATCTTTATTCTGTTGCACAATTTATTGTTAGAATTTGAAAATTCAACGTGTACTAGTTCTGAATATGTATTTGAGCTTTTACAAATGCTGTTCGATCGTTACTATAACAAGACTTGATGAAAAGTTAAGATTATAAAAAGTTTAGTAAGAGACTAAGCTAGCATATGAGACAATTGAATTTCCTAATCAATTAATATTTTAAGAAACTGAATATCTAGTAAATCAAACACCAAAACCACAATGACAAAGATTAACATCTAATATACCATCTGCAAGTCATTCCTCAAGTGTTTTTCAATTATTTAAATAAAGTTCTCCTCATACTTTAAATATATGTTGAAAAAACAAGTACAATTGTCACAAACAAAGAATACAAAAAATTAACGAAAACAAAAGAAATAATAGTTACAAAGTTACACAATAACATATCAAAAAGGAATTGAACTTTGTAAAGGTTTTTTCAGTTGTTTTCCTTTCGTGTTCCAAGAAGATTGTAACCTTAACTTGATGAAATTTTCTGTTTTTTGTTTCAAACGATGTTTCTTATCTTCTGCAGGAAGACTCAAAAATTCAATGGATTCAGAAATAATTTTTTTTCTATGTAAATTTTCATCAGAAAGTAGTATTTTAGCAGCATATTTCCTTCTCAGTGTCTTGAGTTGCCCTTTCTGTCCTTCACCTTCATTTCTGAATCCTGAATTCCATTCTTCAACTTTTTGACCATTGTAGGTTTCCATATGTCTCATGACAAAAATTCCACAGTCACTTTCATTTCTTCTTGTTCTCCAAGCCATTTTTAATATATTTGGTTTACAGAATCTCATAATATGAAATTTTGGATGATTCTTCTTTTTCAAATAATCACAAAAAAAGTTTATCTGAAAAAAACAAAAACACCAAATATTAAATTTTAATTAAAAATTGAATAAAAAATAGTATATATACTATCAAATACTCAAAAATGTTACATTATTTACAATGCGATTAGAATTGTTATGTCAATCTTAACTTAGACTATATATACTATATGCTAGTGTCCCAATTTAGTAAAAACACTTACAAATAGCTACTAATATAAATTTATATTAATTTTTGCTAAAATATAAGCATGAAGTTAAAGGATTATATATTTAAAGTAATGAATGATATAAAATTTTAAAGGCATTAAACATGAATACTTACCAGAACAAATGGCAGCTTTCTGTACAATTTGTTTATCAAATCTATTTCAGAAATCTTAGAACCTTCGTCCGCTTCTGTATCTGATAATCTATTATCAATTATTTCAATCTTGTGATACTTTAGATTGAAACAAATGACATAGTAATGCGAATCCCGAAGAATATTGAAGAAGACCTATATTGATATTTTAAAAATAAGTTATTCAAAATATAACATAGTTAACAATTATTAATAAACGTTAGTATTTAAAAAAACAACTTACCAAATCCACATTTAACAAATTAGCTACATATTCATCAACAAGGCATGCAGCTAAATAGACGCTTTCTTTAAAATTTTCAAATCTTTGATCTTTGGATAAATCTTCATTAGTCATAGAAGCATGCTATAAAAATAAACAAATAATATTAAAAATATTATTTAAATATTTAAAATTTTCTTATGTAAAGATATTAAAACATACCGTAACTTGCGTATTGCAGAACAATTTTGATTGTCCAGAATTAGATCTTCTGAATTCTTTGTGATTAAGTAAAATACACCACACATCTATTATATCAAAAAATATCCATTGTTCATAATAGAAAGATTCAAATTTTGCACGCTCCACTCCAATACCAGAATCTTCAAACTGGAATATTATATCCCTATATGTTATGTTGAAAACAGCAAATTAGAATAAGACAAAAAAAAAATTTATATTACCTGAATAGGACAGATTAGATAATCTTTTAAAACTTACTTTGGATTTTTGCTCATACTAAAGAGTGCATTAGCTACATTAACTTCTTCTGTTGACGCTTGAATTTCAGCTGATTCCACAATGGTTTGATTTTCTTCTGGAGGTGTTAAAAGAGAAACAACTTCTATCTTATTGATATTGGGTTTTTCTTCTGGAGGAGTCAAGTTAACATTTTCTAATGATTCACATAGTGTTATTTCTGCAACTTGTTTTGAAGGTAAATCAAAACCCAAATCAAAAGATGGCATTGAATCAAATTCCCTTTGTTCCTGATTCAAATTAAGTTTCTTTTTCACATTCTCTTCGTTTTCCTTAAAAACTGATTCAGATCTAGAAGATTTCAGTATTGAATATTCTTGATTAAGCTTTGCTCGTTTCGCTGCATTTATTACACGATCCCATTCATCTATCAAACCTTCAACTTCTTTAGAGTTTGGATAGTTTGACAATCCTTTTTTTAGCGAATAATTCATTTCTGATATTAGATTTTCCAACACAAACAAGTTATTCTTTGTTTTGCGAATGAACCCCTGTTTAATTATCATAACAATATAAAATTAATTATTTTTCTTCATTTTAATTAAAAGATAAAATTTTATAATAAAAATTGAATATAAAAATATACCTTTTCATCATCAACTTTCTTTAATAAAACTTTTTTGTATTCTTTTATAGTATCAACTGATCTTCTATCCTTAATTACCTGCAAGTTGTATAAAATTAGTTAAATATAACAAAACCTACATTTGTAGATGAGCTATTTAAAAAAAAAAAAAAAAAAAAAAAAAAAAATAAAAAAAAAAAACTTTAGAAAACCCACCAGGTTGTTGGATACAGATGCAATGTTTCCATCTCTTTGCTGTAACGGAACCACATTAAAGTTATCCACATTTTCCAGCTTTCCCTAAAAACAAATGGACTAAGTATGAGATATATGGTATAAATTTATTTACTAAATATCGTTTTACTTATTATGGAAGAAATAATACCTTTAAATCAACAGGGTTTTTAACTGCAATTTCCAAATTCTTGTCTTCTTTAAGATTGTTTTCTTCTCTAACAACCTCTCTAATAACTTCACCTTTTTGTGTATCATTAGATAAATTACCATCGCAATGACTTTTAACCACTAAATAACTAAATTCTGCACTTTCTCTAACCCTGAGCAATTCTGTGTTCCATGTTTTCAAAGCTGGTTGAGAATAATCAATATTCATAAAATTGCACTCGATTTTTTGAACATAGAACAGCTGCAAACAGTAAATGAAATTTTTTTTTATATTAATTTAAACATTTAAAATTTAAAAATTATTTACATAAAAAAGAGAAGATAAAAAGAAGGAAAAAAATATAATTACCGTAAGAAACGTCAGAGGTCCACAATAATATGATTTTTTGTTGTTTGGATTCCATTCTTTTTTACACTTCTTAAGACAATCAATCAAATAACCACACCAATCCATTTCATTAATCTTATCATGATTAGATGAAATAGAGTATAGTATCCTTTGATTAGACGTTCCATCTTTCATAGCTTCAAATAGCACAGTAGCAATCAAAACAACCAAATTAATTTTGAAAAATTGACCTTTGTTCTTTGCTTCTCTAAGTTTCTCAACTACAGACTTTGGCTTCACCTTAACTGTATCCTTTTCCAACTTATTGAATTGCCTTCTCCAACTTTTAATACATGCATCATCACTTTTCACTCTTTCTGGTGGATTTATTTTCAAACCACCACATGGAAAACCGAGAATCTCTTTCACTGATTCTTTTGTAATTTTAATATCACCCCTCCAATGTTTCATGCTCATTGTTGATTCATCAAAGCTTTGTACTACATGTTGTCCCAATCTACTTGGAATAATATTGATTTTTAAATCAAGTAAAATTGCGAATCCCATTTTCTTTAAGACATTGACCGAATGATTATCTGATTTTAAGAATCGAATAGCGTTAAATAACTGAGTTGGAGAACCTCTGTTTTTAAATACATCATGATTCTTCACCGAATTTTTGTTAGAACATTCAACTTCAACTGCTTCTTCTTGACGGTTGATGTTATTGAACTTCACTTTCTTTGATTTCTTTTGATTAAGGTTTGATGAATCATTTATTGAAAATCTCTTCTGTGACAGTTGCTGAGTCATTTGTCTCTACTCTTCTTCTTCAGTGATATTAAAATCTTCTGTGATATTAAGGTTTGATGAATCATTTAGTGATGTTTGATACTCATTGTTCAAAATCTCTTTTGTGAAAATCGTCTTTTCTGCTTCTGCTTCTATTTTTTTTTAATTTGTTTTCTGGTTCATCTTCTACTGCTTTATCTTCTACAACATATTCTTTAACATCATCTTCACTATCTTCATCATCTTCAGAATATGCTTCATCACTATCTGTTTCATCATAATAGTTATATTCTTCCTCTTCATCTTCATCATCTTTTGTTTCTTCTTCTTCAATATCATCAGTATCGTCATACTCGTTAGGCTCATTTTCTTCTTCATCATCAGCGTATTCAATGTCAATAGATTCATCATCATCATCTTTGTTATAATCTTCTTCTGAAAAAAATGTAGAAAAATCATAAAAAATATGTACTTAAAAAATATTGAAAAAAAAAATATTTAAAAAAAAACAAAAAAAAAAGAGAGAGAGAGAGATAGAAGATTAAAAGGATTAAAGCTAAAACAGAACACGAAAATTGTTTAAAAATAAATAAATTTAAATAAAAGTAAAGCCTAAAGGAGTAAAATTAATAAAACCTAAGACACAAACAAAAAGAAAAGAGAAACTGTTTTCACCAATTGAAAAAGGCCCTTAACATGTGACAAGAAAAGGCCCTTAAAGCCATTGACATTATGGAGAAAGGTCACATTATGATGCACATATGTTACATTTTTTCAATAAATGTAAATATCTACCCAAGGTGGCATCTTCTGTGGCTACTAAGGCAGCACCTTTGAAGGCCACACGCACCTCCTCCATGATACCACTACAAGCATTGGTGCCAACACACCTTAAAGCCGTTGCCATTACGTCTTATATTTTGTTTTTACGTTATATGCATGTTTAATGAGATTTTCATGTATAAATTAACATCAGACTCGTATGCATAAATCAAAAGTTTCAAGCAGCAAAGAAGGTTTTCTTTTACAAGCAAATGCCTTGGTGCCACACTTTAACGTCTAGGGCCATTGCCCCCTCTACAAGTGTACCACTTGCACCAAGTAAACGGAAAGTAATATGTTCGATATGCAGCCGTAACCTGTGACAAGAAATTAAGGCCTTTAAGGCCATATCACGTTGCCTTTATGGAGAACGATTCATAATCCAATCCACTAACTTAACATTCACAATATCACAACCAACATCGAGATAACTTAAAACCATGATCATATTAACAGAAATATTTTTTGCTTTCAAATTTAACTCTTAATAAGCCTTAATAAGTCTTAACATTCACATTATCACAACCAACATCGATATAACTTAAAACATATTTTAATAAGTCTTATTGGATATTTTTAACAACATACAGGGAAGCAACAAGTCAACAAAAACACTTATTCATGCCAGAACTATACTGCAATTAGAATTAAACAAACTCATATACACAGAGACTCTTATTGCATATTTTTAACAACATTCAGGGAAGCAACAAGTTAACAAAAACGCTTATTCATGTCAGAACTATACTGCAATTAGAATTAAACAAACTCATATAGTCATATCTTTTTTTGAACAAACAACTTGCTTATTTCTGTTGTCAAACTTTCGAAATTGCCCTTAGAAAAGCAATCACATTCGTTTTGCAATACTCCATAATTATCATATTATAGCCTATTATTTATTAAACAAGTGAGCAGCATCAGCTTCTACAAAAGCCAACATAATTCCTATTCATTAATATAATTCGACTTTTTTCACTATTTCAGTTAACAACACAAATAGGAATGCTAATCTAAGACTTATTAAAAACAAGACTAATTAAAAACAAAATATCAATTACGCAAGGACAACAATGTTCTATCATCTCTATTACGAATAACAAGAAGTTTTGCACCCAGCTATAACATGTACAAACTTTAAAATGTACGAGTATTAAAATATATTATTTATAAGCACCTTCTTCTAATCGTTTTATTCTTCTTCTTCTTGTTGTTGTTCCTCTTCTTGTTGCAGTCTCTCCTTTTTCATTAAAAGAGCTTAATAGTTTATTAATAAAACTTATCTTCTTCTTCTTTGATTTTTTTTCTTGTTTTTGTTAAAGATATAAGTACACCTAACAATTCTGCAATTTGAAAAACAGAATTTGCTGTAGAATTATGATTTCTTTTTTTCTTCGACATCAAGTTTGAATAGCCAGATAAATTAGGGTTTATGTTGATTTAGGGATTTAAAATGAAATCATGAGAGAGAAAATAATTAGTATTTTTTTTATTTCATTAAACAAATACAAATAATTAACATTTTCTCCCCTTTTTTAATATGTAATTTGATATTAAAAATAAGTAGTTTAATTAATTTTACATAAACTAACCCTCAAAGTTTCAAATAAGAATACAAGAAGCTTAAAAAAAGTAATGTATACATGTTTACTCTTACTATACTACTTTCTCATTTTCATATAATTGGAATGTATTTTTGCAATTTAACATTAAAGTATTATGAAAGTAATTTATAAAACACGACCATTAACCATAAGTTAACATATTTGAAGTTCCTTGTACGGTTGTACCAAACGAATGGCATTCATAAATGGTCTTTGCATTTGCAAGACATTTAACGTCATTTTCCTCGCTTGGACGCTTCAATTGATTGTAAATACCATTGAATAGTTGACAATCCAAATTAATTCTTATTAAAAGTAAAAAAGTCACTAGTCGCTTAGTCTAGATTGAAAACAAATTAATCCAAATACCATGTGACTTCAGTAGTCCATGAGAGGTATCAAAGTTGAGCGAAAAGTATATTCTCGTAATTTATCCATTTTATAAATGTATGATTATCATATTTTATAATAATTTGACTTACATTCAATTGATATCAGTAATAATAAAATAATAGAAATTGGCTTATAGCTTTTGATTTTTGGAATTTTTGTCTTAATTTTTTTTTTCTTCTTATTTTAATATTATATTTGAATTTGACTTGAATTTCGTTTTTTTCGTCGTAATTAATCAAAACCATAAAAATCACGTTTCCAAACCATAAAAATCACGATTACGAAAACCGAACCGATGAACATCCCTAATTTTGGTGTATCTTTCATTTGGTTAAACAAGAGGCCATGTATTAAATCAAAATATTAAAACTATCTATCTTTTGACTATGGGTATGTTTTGCGAAATGGGCTGGGGCTGGGGTTGGAGCTCGGGCTGGGGCTAGGACTTATATTATAAGCCGAAATTAAAATTTATATTTTTATAAATTTTTTTTGCAAATGGGCTGGGGTCGGGCTTATTGTTGCAAAATTACTAAAAAGGACATAATTAAATGAGTTGATGTATATTTTAGATATTTTTATGTGTAAATAAGTAATTTATACTTTAAAAGTCCCGGGCTTAAGTTTTTAGTATCTTTTATGGGGCTAAAGTTTTTAGCCGACTTATTTTATAAGCCCTTCCATAAGCCCCGTGGCAAATGAGACTTATATTATAAGCCGGGCTTATTTTAAAAACTTAAGCCCCATAAGCCCCATCCCAAACACACCCTATTTATAAATTTTACAAGCCCAATTGTTATAAGCCCTAATAAGACATAAGCCCAATTGTTATAACCCCAAAAGGTAGCTTAATATCACAATCACTTTTATAAAATATCAATCGTTTGAGGAAATATCAATCACTCTTTATAACAACAAACACTGAGTAGAAACACGGAGTAGAAACANGTAGAATTATGATTTCTTTTTTTCCTCGACATCATGTTTGAATAGCCGGATAAATTAGGGTTTATGTTGATTTTAGGGATTTAAAATGAAATCATGAGAGAGAAAATAAATAGTATTTTTTTTATTTCATTAAACAAATACAAATAATTAACATTTTCTCCCCTTTTTTAATATGTAATTTGATATTAAAAATAAGTAGTTTAATTAATTTTACATAAACTAACCCTCAAAGTTTCAAATAAGAATACAAGAAGCTTAAAAAAAGTAATGTATACATGTTTACTCTTACTATACTACTTTCTCATTTTCATATAATTGGAATGTATTTTTGCAATTTAACATTAAAGTATTATGAAAGTAATTTATAAAACACGACCATTAACCATAAGTTAACATATTTGAAGTTCCTTGTACCAAACGAATGGCATTCATAAACGGTATTTGCATTTTTAAGACATTCAACGTCATTTTCCTCGCTTGGATGCTTCAATTGATTGTAAATACCATTGAATAGTTGACAATCCAAATTAATTCTTGTTAAAAGTAAAAAAGTCACCAGTCGCTTAGTCTAGATTGAAAACAAATTAATCCAAATTAATCCAAATACCATGTGACTTCAGTAGTCCATGAGAGGTATCAAAGTTGAGCGAAAAGTATA
>LBNU01004370.1:26574-73108 GCA_014162995.1 Artemisia annua | reverse complement strand
TTTCACTTATTTACAATTGTGCCACTAACCTCTTTAATATCTAATCTCATCTATCAAGTTTGATCGGACGGTCCAGATGTGTACCTATTGTATCTATTTTAAGCATGTACACCACAATAACGGCCCCCTATATATATATATATATATATATATATATATATATATATATATATATATATATATATATATATATATATATATATATATATATATATATACACACACACACACACACACAGAGACAATTTTTGTAGATATAAAAAACATTCAAACAAAACTAAAAAAATGTTAAAGTGTTAGAAATATGACTTTTCAGTCCTTGTACTTTATTGCATTTGCAATTACCGATTATTATATTTACCACATCTCAAACATAGTCATACTATACATGTTGATATGTGTTCATAGCTTAAGGTGTTATAACACCATAACCTTAAAAATGTACCATCATCTCAGCGTTACCTCAGCTGTAACATTTTAAAATTAACACCTAAAAATTATCCATTATCATAACATCACATTAACACTATTTTTAGGACCCACTTTTTTTCTTTTCTATTTATTTAAACAAACTAATATTTCATTCATTAAATAAAAATACAAATTACAAATACTTAAATAAAAATATACGAAAATTTAAAAAACATGCAAAATTTTAAAAATACGCAAGAAAACATACCCCCCAACGGCTAAACTTTTTCATCTTGATCTTGATGTTGTCGCCAAATATGCTCCGTAAAATTTCATTAAAATAATAGTTATAAACTAAAATATATGTGCTCTAAGGATGCACATAGCCAAATTTCATTCATATATAAGATAAGAGCATTGGGTGTGGATGAGTAGATTTTTCTCTTCATTCGGGCTCCACACGTGCCACATCACCTAACACCCTTTCACAACTAACCTCCCCTCACTAAACAACTAACCTCAACCTCTTCATTTGGGCCCCACCACTTACACCTTTATTTTTTTATTCATTTCATTAAATAAATTAAATTCATTTCACTAATTATAAAAAATAATACAACATACTAATTTTATTTCATTAAAATAAAAAAGTTACAATACGGAAAAAAAAACATACGATACGAAAAAAAATACGATACGGAAAAAAAAATACAACACATACTAATATGAAAAATAAACATTTTATTTGTTTAGAGGAAATGCATGTGACAACATTCTATCAAAAAATTTTTTTGGGGTTACTTTTTTTTTTTTTTTTTTTTATAAATAATAATTATTTAAATTATTTAATACCTTGTCTACCCAAACCGATTGGTTCACAAACCCCATTGATAAACATAAGCCCCAATGGGTTTTAGAAATCCACACAAGATCTTGGACACTCCAGTTCCACTCATAAAATTTCTTAATTCATAACTCTTTTTTATATAACAAATCATTTTGTTAACTCATTATTGTGTGAAAGTTTTTTTTGTAAATTTTGTATGGTTTTAACATTTTTCAAACAAAATAGTGTTACATCATAGCGTCGAAAAGTTACATATGCCAGCTTGCACATGACCTATTCTAACCATGATTTTTTGAAATGAATCGGACATAAACTGGTTTTTTATGTTCCTAGCAGAACCGGGTTTTTTTTTTCTTTCTTTCTTTTTTTTCGGTTCACCTGGTTGAATCGACTGGTACGGTTCTCGGTTGAACCGGCTTGTTCAGTCCGGTTTTTAAAAACAATCATAGGCAGTTGGGAGTAGATCTCATGCGTGGGCCTTAATGGTGACTTAAATGCACACATCATGTACGTGCTTCTTATCTATTACGAATTTATCAGTACATGATTAGGAAAACAAAAACTTTGCAATTTGTTTGACGATTAAAAGGGATTTTTAATGTAATTATGAGGCGGCTGAGATTTTAATATACAAGAATCCAATGACGTGAGTCAAAGGTTGCTAATAATCAACGTCTGCAGAACAATTTGGAAGCATGACCAAAATCTATATTAAGCTACATCTCAAACTTTTTTAATATAGAACTACCGACGGAACTTAGAAGGGATTCATGGGGTTGCGGTCCTTCCAAATTTTTTGACTTTACGTATATTTTATACTTTTTTATATACGGTTTTAGTTATTTTTAATACAAAATTTTCAGCGTAGTATATATTGGCCCCCTAAAATAAATAATTTTCAAGTTGGTCACTCCACCAACAACGTTCAAGTTGTGTCCCTTATTAGAACCATGACCTTATAATACCAACATAACAACTACAAGAATGCTAAACTGGTCTTGTTGTCAACATTGAAGAGGTCCATTAGTTTTGTTTTACAGTTGGTGTTAAATTAATTATTTAGAGCATTGGGTGTGGATGAGTAGATTTCCCTCTTCATTCGGGCCTCACACGTGCCACATCACACAACACCTCTTCACAACTAACCTCCCTCACTAAACAACTAACCTCAACCTCTTCATTTAAGCCTCACCACTTACACCTTTATTTTTTTTATTTATTTCATTAAATAAATTAAATTCATTTCACTAATTATAAAAAATAATACAACATACTAATTTTATTTCATTAAAATAAAAAAGTTACAATACGAAAAAAAAACATACGATACGAAAAAAAATACGGTACGAAAATTTAAAAAAAAATACAACACATACTAATATGAAAAATAAACATTTTATTTGTTGTCTTCACCAGGGGGAGGGTTACGTTGTTGGTATTTCATGGTTATCACTTATCAATGCTTGTTTTAGGCGAATAATCTCGGCTCTTATCGGGTCACTAACGGTGTTGGGCTCTAACATGAGCATCTGCATTTCCTGCATCTCCAACAACCTCTCTTGTGCCTCCAAGGCTTTTGTTCCTTCGCCTTCTTCACCTCATACATAGACATCTGAATGTCTTTCGCTTGCAAATACTTTTCGGCTAAATGTCCCGAAAAAGTACTCGTTTGACTCTCACCTGAGCTCGCCGCGCTGGACGTTTCCGTCGACTTTTGTTTCTTTCCAGCTCGTTTAGTGGTTCTTTCCGGACGAGGTCATTTGTCCGGCCCGAATATATCCTCAAGACATGAAATGTTTAGAGATTCTTCAGCATCCCATTTCGGGTATTGTTTCAAGACCTCCCAAACGTGAAGATAAGTGAAACCCCTCGTACCAAAGCGTTCTTCGAAGTTCGCCTCCGCATTCTTGATTTGATCATGCTCATTTTCACCACTGCGACGGCCAATATGCTTATAAATAGCGTTGAATTTTTGACAATCGCTATTAAGCCTCGTCCATTTACCGGTTATCATATTTTTGGTGCGGGGGTCACTGGTAGTCCGCTCGTTGAACGATTCATAAATTTCGTTCCAAAAGTAGTCGGTATCTTTGTCATTTCCCATTTCTTGGTCTTGGGAAATTTCTATCCACGTTTCCGCAAGAAGCTTTTCTTTATCCTTGCTCCACATTTTCCTACTACGCATTTGAGCCACGTCTTCCAAGTCATCGTCATCGTCAGCGTCTAAATTTACGACTTTTTTTGCTCGTTGGGCTTTGGTTTTTTTTCCTTTACCTTTGGCCGGTGATCGTGCCTTAGGTACTTTAAAACCTTGTTGAGATGGTTGTCCTTCGATGGGTTGTGATGGAGGAGTAGGAAACGTGGATTGTTGATTCGGGTTATAAAATTGTGGTGTCGGATTGAATTGGGCTTGATTTGCGAATCCTTGTTGAAACGCGTATTGTTGGTTACGGTAAATTTCATTCGGATTGAATGGTTGTGAACCGTATGGCGGTGAGGGGTTTGGATTTTGCGACGAGGGACTAGAAGAGTTTGATGCTCCCCCGTATGGACGTTGGTTAGACGTTAAGAGATTCGTGAAATAGCCTCCGTCGTTTGGGTGTTGAGACATTTTTGTGTTTATTTGGAGAAGAGATGTAGAATGTTTTATTTTAGGTTGAGATGTAGTGAGTAGAAGTAAAATTATGTTTAGTATTTATAGAGTTTTAGTATGTAGAGAGAGAGAGAGAGAGAGAGAGAGAGAGAGAGAGAGAGAGAGAGTTCTAACGTTACAAAATATAACCGTGCCTCTTTTTTTCCCACCCAACGTCCATTTTTGTTGCCTTTTGTGAGATTGTTTACTCGTCGTGGCCACGAGTAGAAGTTGCACGGCGAGCAACGGCGAGCTTGCCACATCGGACGGCGACAACGAACATGCATCCACACCCAATGCTCTTATATTGTAATGTAAAATTATTACATATTTATCCTACAATAAAAAGTTGACTACTATTACGAGAGTCAGTAAATTAGTTAAAAGTAACTTTTTCATCTCTTGGACACAATCAGTACTAACTTATTAGTTAGTTGTGAATGTAAAGGCAGTTAGTTAGTTAGTTATAGTCAACAGAATTCCTGCATGTATAAAAGTATTGACATTCAGTTGAAATAACAAGAAATTATATACATTCAATCTCATTCCATCATGAAGACGAATATCAAACAATATCGTAAAGCCAAGAAACGTGAAGTAGATGATCAAGAACAATGTAGACGACTCACATTATCACCAGCCGTATTAGTTCCCAACGATATCTTGACTGAAATCTTACTCAGATTACCAGTCCGTTCACTCATCCGATTCAAATGTGTATCTACATAATGGCAATCACTCATTTCAGATCAGCCTTTCACTCCTCCAAGTAACTTTATCCCTCCTCGTGGTTTGTTTCTTCAAAAAATTAGTACTAATGTTACTGTTAGTACTCCTACTGAGTATGACTTTGTTCCGTTTGATTCTATTAAAACACCTCCGTTGAAAAAACTTGTGTTTCATGAGAATGTGTTGAATTCAGATGTCATAATTCTCCGTTCATCAAATGGTTTAATGTTGTGTTATAGTTTGCATGTTTCTAAAGAAGGCGAGTTTAATGCAACGTATTATGTTTACAATCCAACGACCAAACAAGTTGCCACCCTTCCAACACGTCAAGATTGTGATAGGATACAAATTAGGCCTTGCGGTGTGATATTAATCTTTGATCCTTTGAAATCAAGTCACTACAGAGTAGCATTTGTTCGCAGTTATGACTATAGTAAAAATATTTATGCTGTAGAGATTTACTCATCCGAAACTAGAATATGGAAGATTTTGTATCCAATACTGCGTGATGATGATTTCGAGACAGAGTTTATGTGTGGGGTTTATTGGAATGGTTCAATTCATTGGATTAACAAGAAAGGGCGTATATTACGGCTACAGATAGACGGTAAGGCTAGCTTTTATCAATTTCAAACGCCTGTTATAATTGATCAATGGAATATTAAGAGGCATTGTTATCCTTTAGTTGAGTCTCGTGACAATAAGACTATGTTTATTCACAATCTATCACAACCCAATCTTTCTATAAAATATTATTTTCTTACTCATCCACCTATACAACCAATATATACAACCAATCTCAACTTTTTTACCATTTATCAATAACCCAACCTAATATATAATATTACTTCCTTTATATTTAATTTTAAATGAATAAAAATATACAAAGCTACTCTTATTATGACATGTGGAAGGTTGGCTCCATGATCTATAAATCAGCAAAGGACCAGGTTGCATGTGACACATTCTATCATTTGTACTTTTATAATATAATATTAAATATTTAATACTTGTCTACCAACCGATTGGGTTCACAACCCATTGATAAACATAGCCCAATGAGGTTTGCTAGAATCACACAAGATCTTGGACCACTCATTAAATTTCTTAATTCGTAACTTTTTTTTATAATAAATCATTTTGTTAAGCATTATTGTGTGAAAGTTTTTTTGTAAATTTTGTATGGCTCTAATATTTTTCAAACAAAACAGTGTTACATCGTAGCTTCGAAAACTTGTATGCCAGCTTGCACATGACCTATTCTAACCATGATTTTTTGAAATGAATAGGACATAAACTGGTTTTTTCTGTTCCTAGCTGAACCGGGTTTTTTTTCTTTCTTTCTTTTTTCGGTTCACCTGGTTGAATCGACTGGTACGGTTCTCGGTTGAACCGGCTTGTTCAGTCCGGTTTTTAAAAACAAGCATAGGCAGTTGGGAATAGATCTCATGCGTGGGCCTTAATGGAGACTTAAATGCACACATCATGTACGTGCTTCTTACCTATTACGAATTTATCAGTACATGATAAGGAAAACAAACTTTGCAATTTGTTTGACGATTAAAAGGGATTTTTAATGTAATTATGAGGCGGCTGAGATTTTAATATACAAGAATCCAATGACGTGAGTCAAAGGTTGCTAATAATCAACGTCTGCAGAACAATTTGGAAGCATGACCAAAATCTATATTAAGCTACATCTCAAACTTTTTTAATATAGAACTACCGACGGAACTTAGAAGGGATTCATGGGGTTGCGGTCCTTCCAAATTTTTTGACTTTACGTATATTTTATACTTTTTTATATACGGTTTTAGTCATTTTTAATACAAAATTTTCAGCGTAGTGTATATTAGCCCCCTAAAATGAATAATTTTCAAGTTGGTCACTCCACCAACAACGTTCAAGTTGTGTCCCTTATTAGAACCATGACCTTATAATACCAAAATAACAACTACAAGAATGCTAGGTCTTGTTGTCAACATTGAAGAGGTCCATTAGTTTTGTTTTACAGTTGGTGTTAAACTAATTATTTAGAGCATTGGGTGTGGATGAGTAGATTTCCCTCTTCATTCGGGCCTCACACGTGCCACATCACCCAACACCTCTTCACAACTAACCCCCTCAATAAACAACTAACCTCAACCTCTTCATTTAAGCTCCACCACTTACACATTTATTTTTTTATTCATTTCATTAAATAAATTAAATTCATTTCACTAATTATAAAAAATAATACAACATACTAATTTTATTTCATTAAAATAAAAAAGTTACAATACGAAAAAAAAACATACGATACGAAAAAAATACGATACGAAAATTAAAAAAAAAAATACAACACATACTAATATGAATAATAAACATTTTATTCGTTGTCGTCACCAGGGGGAGGGTTACGTTGTTGGTATTTCATGGTTATCAATGCTTGTCTTAGGCGAATAATCTCGGCTCTTATCGGGTCACTAACGGTGTTGGGCTCTAACATGAATATCTGCATTTCCTGCATCTCCAACAACCTTTCTTGTGCCTCCAAGGCCTTTTGTTCCTTCGCCTTCTTCACCTCATACATAGACATCTGAATGTCTTTCGCTTGCAAATACTTTTCGGATAAATGTCCCGAAAAAGTACTCGTTTGACTCCCATCTGAGCTCGCCGCGCTGGACGTTTCCGTCGACTTTTGTTTCTTTCCAGCTCGTTTAGTGGTTCTTTCCGGACGAGGTCATTTGTCCGGCCCGAGTATATCCTCAAGACATGAAATGTTTAGAGGTTCTTCAACATCCCATTTCGGGTATTGTTTCAAGACCTCCCAAACGTGAAGATAAGTGAAACCCCTCGTACCAAAGCGTTCTTCGAAGTTCGCCTCCGCATTCTTGATTTGATCATGCTCATTTTCACCACTGCGACGGCCAATATGCTTATAAATAGCGTTGAATTTTTGACAATCGCCATTAAGCCTCGTCCATTTACCGGTTAGCATATTTTTGGTGCGGGGGTCACCGGTAGTCCGCTCGTTGAACGATTCATAAATTTCGTTCCAAAAGTAGTCGGTATCTTTGTCATTTCCCATTTCTTGGTCTTGGGAAATTTCTATCCACGTTTCCGCAAGAAGCTTTTCTTCATCCTTGCTCCACATTTTCCTACTACGCATTTGAGCCACGTCTTCCAAGTCATCGTCAGCGTCTAAATTTACGACTTTTTTTGCTCGTTGGGCTTTGGTTTTTTTTCTTCTACCTTTGGCCGGTGATCGTGCCTTAGGTACTTTAAAACCTTGTTGAGATGGTTGTCCTTCGATTGGTTGTGATGGAGGAGTAGGAAGCGTGGATTGTTGATTCGGGTTATAAAATTGTGGTGTCGGATTGAATTGAGCTTGATTTGCGAATCCTTGTTGAAACGCGTATTGTTGGTTACGGTAAATTTCATTCGGATTGAATGGTTGTGAACCGTATGGCGGTGAGGGGTTTGGATTTTGTGACGAGGGACTAGAAGAGTTTGATGCTCCCCCGTATGGACGTTGGTTAGACGTTAAGAGATTGTGTTTATTTGGAGAAGAGATGTAGAAGGTTTTATTTTAGGTTGAGATGTAGTGAGTAGAAGTAAAATTATGTTTAGTATTTATAGAGTTTTAGTATGTAGGAGGAGAAAAAAAAAGTCTAACGTTACAAAATATAAATGTGCCTCTTTTTTCCCACCCAACGTCCATTTTTGTTGCCTTTTGTCAGATTGTTTACTCGTCGTGGCCACGAGTAGAAGTTGCACGGCGGGCGAGCGAGCTCGGTGTGGCGGCGAGCTCCGCGAGCTTGCCACATCGGACGGCGACAACGAACATGCATCCACACCCAATGCTCTTATATTGTAATGTAAAACTATTACATATTTATCCTACAATAAAAAGTTGACTACTATTACGAGAGTCAGTAAATCAGTTAAATGTAACTTTTTCATCTCTTGGACACAATCAGTACTAACTTATTAGTTAGTTGTGAATGTAAAGGCAGTTAGTTAGTTAGTTATAGTCAACAGAATTCCTGCATGTATAAAGGTATTGACATTCAGTTGAAATAACAAGAAATTATATACATTCAATCTCATTCCATCCTGCATCACGTACTATTCTTTCAATTCTATAAACAATAACAACCATGAAGACGAATATCAAACAATATCGTAAAGCCAAGAAACGCGAAGTAGATGATCAAGAACAATGTAGACGACTAACATTATCACCAGCCGTATTAGTTCCCAACGATATCTTGACTGAAATCTTTCTCAGATTACCAGTCCGTTCACTCATCCAATTCAAATGTGTATCTAAACAATGGCAATCACTCATTTCAGATCAGCCTTTCACTCCTCCAAGTAACTTTATCCCTCCTCGTGGTTTGTTTCTTCAAAAAATTAGTACTAATGTTACTGTTAGTACTCCTACTAAGTATGACTTTGTTCCGTTTGATTCTATTAAAACACCTCCGTTGAAAAAACTTGTGTTTCATGAGAATGTGTTGAATTCAGATGTCATAATTCTCCATTCATCAAATGGTTTAATGTTGTGTTATAGTTTGCATGTTTCTAAAGAAGGCGAGTTTAATGCAACGTATTATGTTTACAATCCAACGACCAGACAAGTTGCCACCCTTCCAACACGTCAAGATTGTGATAGGATACAAATTAGGCCTTGCGGTGTGATATTAATCTTTGATCCTTTGAAATCAAGTCACTACAGAGTGGCATTTGTTCGCAGTTATGACTATAGTAAAAATATTTATGCTGTAGAGATTTACTCATCCGAAACTAGAATATGGAAGATTTTGTATCCAATACTGCGTGATGATGATTTCGAGACAGAGTTTATGTGTGGGGTTTATTGGAATGGTTCAATTCATTGGATTAACAAGAGAGGGCGTATATTACGGCTACAGATAGACGGTAAGGCTAGCTTTTATCAATTTCAAACGCCTGTTATAATTGATCAATGGAATATTAAGAGGCATTGTTATCCTTTAGTTGAGTCTCGTGATCGGTTGATGTTTATGGGTATATCTTCTGCAGTAGATATGAGGTTTGATGTTCATGAGGTAGATAAAGGCTATTCGGGGTGGACATTGAAGTATCGTGTTGATCTAAATCAAGTAATGTTCCGGGTTTTAGATCCCTGGCACTGGCACTGGCGGTCATTTGTGATACATTGTCTTGTTTTGGGGGAAAAGGAAGAAGACGCGTTCATAGTATTGGAAGTACCTGGGAAGGCTATAAAACTCAATATCGTGTCAGATACTTTTCAAGAGCTTTGTGATCTTGATTCATCTCAGCCGTTTAGGTTTTCTGTTGCAGATGATGGTTTTTCAAAAGTAGGCCGATGGCCAGGTGCTTTTCTGTTTTTCGAGTCCCTTGCTCGTGTCCAGAACGAACTCTGGTAGTTAACCTTTTTTCTGTAGTGGCTTAATTTGTTCCTTATTTCCTTGTGAAACGTGTAGTTTTTGTACTTAGCTAGTAAGACTTCACTTCTTATGTCATTTCAGTTTTGAGTATAAAAATTTGGTGATCGATGTTTGATATGGATAGTTAATGGTTCAGTCTTTTCATGGCGTCCCGCTAAGCTTATTTGTGATCAATGGCTGACTCGATTCGGCATACATCGGAAGAAACTTGATATAGAATTAAGCACCATTCCCACAGTCCAATAAGTTGTGAAGCTTTATGTGTTTATATGTAGACTTTTTAGACAATCCAAGTGATGAGCTTCTTAAGACCTCGATTCATAAAAGTCCTTTCATCGAGTAGCATTTAAAGAACTATTGACGAGATTTCTTTAAATTAAGTTAGGGAAACATTTGCTCTACCAAACCACTTACTTGATTAGTCACGAACATACACACATTTCACTTTTGTTCCAGCTGCGACTTAAACTCGCAGCGACGAGTTACGTAACAAAGGCTAGGCAAACTTACATCCACGTGGAAAACCAAAAGTGATAGCTTAAGACAAGTTAAATTCAAGTTCAACTTCATACACATACATAAGCAATTGTGATTAAGTTGGGCTACAAAAAAAGTTTGTAGATGTTATGCTTGAATCGAATAAAAATTGAATGCTTGAAAAGTTGAAATAAGTTCGCGATAAAAACATATTATAATTGTCGTTGTTGTCAATGCAATAAAGGAACTTAGATGATGGAAGAAACGTCTCTAATAAAGTTAATTGGGATAAAAATTTTGTGACCAACAACCTTTGAAGTATGTGACGGTTTAAGAAGACTTCAATTAGAGATAACGTTTAGAATTTGAAGTTGTTGTCTACGAGTGTAGACATTCAAAGTAAACTCGTCTTGGTCTACAACTCACTTGTCACTCCTTTCGTCCAGTGGCCCTTCTATGTTGCGTACCTTTGAAGTATGTGAGGGCTTAAGAAGACTTCCAATTGGAGATAATATTTAGGTTTGAAGTTGTTGTCTACTAATGTAGACATTCAAAGTAAACTCGTGTAACACCTAAATTTCTACGGTAATGACTTTAAAGACATTTTAAAGTTTATGAGTTAACTTATGTTAATATTATGAAAGTTTGTTGGTCCTAAGGACCTTGCAAGAAAATAGATTTATCTAGAAAAGGGCCGTGTTTGCAATCAATGGTCCGACTAACAAGGACTAACCTTGCCTAATTGTAAACCTTAACTAGAAAGTCTATTATACCGCTTTCTTTATACTGCCACCGTCTCAAAAAAAGTGTCGAGAAATAATAATGAAGAAATTATGATATATGTAATTAATTTTAGTTTTAATTGATAAAACGTTATTTTTACTCTCATAGTTAATATAAAAATAAAAAATAAGTAATTAACGTAAGTTTTGATTAAAATGGTAAAGTAGAAATATTAGTTATAATTATTATTTAAAAAAAAAAAAAAAAAAAAAAAACTTGTTTTCGAACAAACATATAAAAAGGCGGACAATTTTTTTTTTTTTTGACTGAGGGAGTACTTGATTAGTTGATTTATGTATTATAATTACACGTGCCAAAGGGAGGGAAAAGCCACAGGATTCATCATCATCCTCTCAAAACTTCTAGTGAATTAAGGGTTTAAATAAGGTTTGGAAAGTGGTGTAGGAAGGGTTGAAGAGCTGAAGCTGGTGTTTAAATTGAATGGTTTCAAGGTAAGAATTACTAGAAACCCTTTTTAATCATGTTTAAGTGTTAACCCATTAAGGGTTTTGATTAAATACCATGTTATGAGCTTGTATATGGTGTTGGAATGAGTTTTGTAAGAAAGCCTAACAAGTTCTTGAAATTTTGATTTTTAGAAATCATTATAGAATTGTGTAAATGGTGAAATTATGTTAATGAGATTGATGGGTAACTTAGTATGGTCATTTAGCACCATTATTTGATGTTTATACAAGAAAAGCTAGAATTTGGTTAGTATAATTTTGATTAGCCAAACACTCCAACTAAACCATAATTATTACTTAAACAAATTTTAGCTATAGGTCAAGATTTTGGTCAACACCTTTGGCGACACTGTCCTCGCCAAAGGGTTGGCAGGAAAATAGCCAAAATGAAAACATTAGGGGAAAAAAGGGGTCAACCTTTTGTCGTTTAGCGGGTTTTTTGCGAGGCATTGTCCTCGCCCATCCCAGTTTTTGTTGTGGTGATTAACAAAATGGCAATCACTTATTTCAGATCAACGTTAGATCAACATTTCGCTCTTCTTAGAGAGCCTAAGCCTAACCCTTCTCACGGTTTGTTTCTTAAATGAATTAATAATAATGCTACTATTAGTACTCCTTCTGAGTATGATTTCGTCCCATTTGATTCTACTAAAACACCTCCTTTAAAACACTTGATTACCATGAGAATATATCGAATTCAAGTCAGTGTTGCAAAAATCGGCCTAGGCCCTGGGCGGCCGATTAATCGGCGATGAATTGCTAGGCGGGGATTAACCGTCCCGATTTTTACTAATCGGCCTTATTAATCGTTTGGTCAAATCGGACAAAAATCGGATAAATCGGCCACTCGGTTACAGATAGAAATCGGCCAAATCAGGCATAAATCTGTCAAATCGGAAAAAAATGGCTAAATCGGCCAAATCGGGCATATCGTTTCAAAATTTTATAATTTTATATATAAAAAATCCAATCCAATTAATCCCCGCCTAATTGATTAATCGCTAGGGGTACCCGGCCGCCCAGCTACTGCCTAACAATTTTTGCAACCTTGATTCAAGTATAGTAATTCTGCATTCGTCCAATGGTTTAATGCTGTGTTATAGTCTGCATGTTTCTAAAGAACCCAAGTTTAGTGCAGCGTATTATGTTTACAATCCAACGACTAAACAAGTCATTATAAAGGCCTCGCGGCATGACATCAGTTTTAATCCTTAAAATCAAGTCATTATAAAGTGCCATGTGCTCGCGGTTTCTTTCTCACTAGTAATTATCTCTACTCGTTTGCTCGATCATCCAAAAGTAGAAGTTGGAAGCTACATGGAAAACTGACTAACGATGTGGGAATCGATACAGAATTTATGTGTGGCGTTTATTGAAATCGTGTGATTCATTGGGTTAACAAGAACAGGTATATGTTCTGTTTAAAGTTTGATGAGGGTAAGGGTTTGAAGTTCGTACGCCTGTTATACATGGTGGATGCGATATTAAGAGGCATTGTTATCCTTTAGTTGAGTCTTGTGATTGTTTGATAGATGAAGACTATTCAGGGTGGTAATTGAAGTATCTTGTTGATCTTGCTCAAGTGATGACCAAATTCCCAGACAGGACACAGATGGTCTTTTCAAGGCCCTTGCAATCATTTTTTATACATTGCCTTGTTTTGGGGGAAAAGGAAGAAGACGCGTTCATAGTGTTGGAAGGCTATAAAATTCAATATCGCGTGAAAAACTTTTCAAGAGCTTTGTGATCTTGATATATCTCAGCCGTTTAGGTTTTCTGTTGCAGGCGATGGTTTTTCAAAACTAGGCCGATGGCCAGGTGCTTTTCTGTTTTTTGAGTCGCTTGCTCACGTCTAAGTGAAATGCAGTACTTACCATTTCTCATAGGACTATTGTTCGTTGTTATGTGCTTGTTAAACACTGTTCATTATGTGCTTGTTCGGTATTGAACATAGATATGCATTTTAATAGATGTAGTTTGATTGTGCTTACATTATTTGGAATTACAGTACAAGTTCTTATTACAGTATATGTTGTATGCAACATATGCAAACATGTGACATTGCTAAGGTCTGCACACAGATTCTATTTGTAGTCTTAAAATGGTCAAAATCTATTAAAAGAGTCCCAACTTATATAAAACTTTTAAAAAAAAGTCTTTGACTTTTTACAAATATTTTTTTTTTTTTTTTTTTTTTTTTTTTTTTTTTTTTTAAACCAAAAAGTTAATAAAAAGAAAGTTTTATAAAATATCTTAAAAATCTAAAAAACTAAAATGATCAAAGTTTTTATAGAAAATATCTTCATAAAAAATTAGGGCTGCAAATGATGATCTGAATTTCAATCGTGATTCGGTTAACCATCAAAAACAACTTCAACGACCTCGTATTAACAATGAAACCCAACATTAAACATCGTCGGAAATCCGACAACCTCACAAATTCAGAAGAAAATCTCGTATTAACATCAACAGATCTAGCTTCACATGAAGATATCTTAACTGAAATCTTACTTCGATTACCTATCCGATCACTTCTTCGGTCTAAATGTGTATCCAAAGACTGGAGATCACTTATATCCGATCCAAGTTTTGTTAAACTTCGAAAAACAACACATAATTCTCCTTCTGGTGTGTTCCTTCAGCGGCTTAGTGATAATGTTAATCTTAGTGATAACATTAATGTTACGCCTTCAGTGTATGATTTCGTCCCGTTTCATAGCAAAGAGTATATTAAGCCTCCTTTTACAACTATTAAGTTTAATGAGAATGTTAGTAATTCAAGTAGTATAATTATTTTGCATGCTGCTAATGGTTTAATGTTGTGTTATAGTATGCATGAGTATGTTTGTAAGGTTACCAAAGGTAAAGTGTACGATGCAAAATATTATGTGTATAACCCGACGATTAATGAGGTTGTTACATTGCCAATTATTAAGTGCTGTGATTTGGCTCAAAGACGTCCCCTTGGTATGAGTCTAGTTTTTGATCCTTTGAAATCAGGGTTTTTTAAAGTGGTTTGTGTTCGCAGTTATTTATTTAGTGAGGGACTTTATTGTATAGAGGTTTATGATTCGGAAACTGGGATATGGAAGATGTGTGGAAATGCCTTTGGTGGTGAGGCTGAGACAGAGTTTATGTGTGGGGTGTATTGGAATGATGCGGTTCATTGGGTTAATAAGAAAGGGTATGTATTTTATTTGAGGATTAGCGAGGGTAGTGTTGATAGGGTTGATACGCCCATTGTGCGAGATGGATGGAATGTTAAGAAGCATTGTTATCCTTTAGTTGAGTCGCGTGATTGTTTGTTGTTTATTGATATAATTCCTTCAAGCATGGAGTTTGATGTATATGAGATGTACAGAGATTATTCGGGGTGGTTATTTAAGTATCATGTTGATCTTAATCCAGTGACAATAGAGTGTCCAGATATGAGTTATTTCCTGTTTTTCAGGCCTGTGCCATTGTTTGTGATACATTGTCTTGTTTTGGGGGAAAAGGAAGAAGACGCGTACATAGTTTTGGAACTTCCTGGGAAAGCTATAAGATACAATGTCGTGTTAAATACTTATCAGAAGCTTTGTGACCTTGACTTGTCTCGCAGATGGTCTGTTGGAGACGATGGCTTTTCAAAAGTAGGCCGGTGGCCAGGTGCTTTTCTGTTTTACGAGTCTCTTTATCATGTCTGATGGAACCGTGGTACACAACTTTTTCTTTTGGGATAGTTGTTCCTTTATGTATTAGTTAAACTTATAACTGTTTTTTTCCTTTCCTTTCACAATACTTAACTAGTAAATTATCTTATGTCATTATGGTTTGAGTATCAAAACTTGGTATGAATGCTTGATACTGATGTTTAATGGTCCAATCTTTTTGTGGAGTCTTGTTAGGCTTCTACTTTTTTAGCTTAGGACCTGTAGAGGTTATTAAAGCTGAATATGCTTCTCTGTTAAATCTTAGTTGTATATGAGCAATGTCAAATATATATAATGCCTGGCTCCATGTGACACATTATCCAAACACGTATAATATAGGCACCACCATTACGACATCACACACTTCTTCTTGTGAAGCTGTGGGTAGATCTTTTTCCGCAGCAGGCGTATCTATGCATAGGAACTTGTCTCATCATCCTAACTGACTAAAGATGATGGATGGAGTTAAAAATGTGCAGCATTGTGCACTAATCATGGTTATGGTTTGCATAGATCGATGAGTGTCAGGCTTTTAGCAAACTTGTTTGGTCCTGTCCACTCTATAGTTTCTGCTCCTTGTAATCTGCAGTGCACAATTACCCATGACTGATGCAACATCTCCATAACTGACAAGATTTGAACACGGATTGAGTAAAAAAAAATCATATAAACTAAGTTATCTCCAATAATAGCTTGATATTTTTGTGATCAAGCTCAGCTGGAAAGTCTAGTTGACTAGGTCAAGCTCTACTTGACTTAAAGTAAGCCGATTTCAAAAATCTTTCGAATCACTCTTGAGTAGCTTGCGAGTTGGTTGTTTGAACCCAGTCACGTCCCTAGTTGTAAAAAGATCAGACATGTTTTAAACTTCAGTCTGCACACTCTCTTATTAAATACTGCAAGATTTTGCAAAAGTACTCTCTTATTTGTGTTTGAATTTGTATTTTGTCTCATATTAAATGCTAGACAAATAATGTATTACCAACACTCATCAGTCATCCTCGTAAAACTATGACGATGATATATGTCTACATTCTTTTCTATTCTTGTCTACTCTGTTTATCTTGCTATCCGTCATTCATCATCATCTTTTTGCGGGTGTGTTTTTATGCTTTTATGCTTATGCTTGTGTCCATTTGTCTCTTTTGTGCTTTCTATATTCTATATACTGTGTTCTCTTGCGGCGTATGCTTTTATGTCTTTTCGCCTTTATCCTATCTAGATCTTTTGTTGGTATTTTGTCTATAGCTTTGTATGCTTGTATGCTTGTTTTTCGTCATATGTCTATTGATTTCCTTATCTTGTAATTGCACACAAAGCACACATGCACTTATAAATGAGCACACCTGCACACATTCACTTGCCGGAGGTCTTCCTAAAAGTAGTCTCCCTACTTTCGGGTTTATCCTGAGGTAGAGGTAGGACATGTCTACATTCCACCTCCCTCGTATTCAGTCCCGGCAGGATTGGGTATGTTATTGTTGTTGATAAGGAGGTGGGCACACCATTATTCTGAGCTCTGATATAAAATGCACCATTGATATATTGCTAATAATATATTATCAGTTGCATATAAATATAATATACTGAACATGATCAACAACCACCAGATAACTTGTTAACTAATATGACTCAAATTCCACATGCAACAATTATTAGCAAATCTAACTTTGTTATATTTAATTATTTATCCCACCACCTAGTAGACAGTTTGGTCCATCTCAACCATATTTGCCAGCTAAAAAACTAAAGAAAATGAACTGGAATTGCTCTCTCAGTGACATTTTAATAAATGAATACTTGATTAGTCATATATCTAACAGTTGTATTGAATCTAGAAAATGATTTGAATATTCTCATTAATTGACAAATTTTGATGTTTGCTTTTCTTGGTGAACAAAGAATAGCAGCACTACCCAACAGAATGGGTCAACCACCCATAAAGGCTCTGACTTTGACTATGTCAGATAACATATTGACCCATATCAAAAGTACCCCTTTCAATAGGGATATTTTTTATCTTCATCACCATACTTCAATCAGTGAGTAATGCCTGTCAGGATACATGTTGTATAGCACAACCCTCTAATGCATCTGATATAACTTTCCAAGCACCATCGCAGAACCGTCGTCCCATTGGTTAGCCGTATTTTGACCATTTGTCTCCCAGCATGTCAAAACTTCACAGTAAATGTTAATAGTAAATCTTTAAGATTTCGGTCCTAATTCTTCTAGCCTTTTGCAAATCTGCTTTATGTCGGGCCTTGTAGAAGGCGAAGGAGAACAACAAGCTAATGAAAGCTTGACGAATTTGATGATGGTGTCTTCATTAACAGGATTTGATCCACCATTGCTGTCTTTAAGAACATCTGGATGATATACCTCTGGCATCCGGCGTTCCAAAATTGCATTCCTTACTGAGGCTGGCAAATAAAAATCTTGATCAGGGTTCGCTTTTCCATTAATCGGTTCCTTGCCCGTTATTAGTTCAAGTAAAATCACACCAAGATTGTAGATATCACTCTCAGTACTAGAATCTTTCATTTTAGTTAACTCGGGTGCTTTGTAACCCTCGACATCTGCATCTTCCAGCATTTCTTGCGCTGCTGTTGGATTCAATAGAAGATGTAGGCCAAAATCGGATACGAATGGTTGATAGTTTCTGCCCAATAGTATGTTTTTTGACTTGAGATTACCATGAATGATCGGTTTCTGGAGCCCTGTATGCAGATGATCTAACCCTCTAGCGATGCCCATTGATATCCTATAAATGACTTCCCATTTGTGAGAGTCGCCATTCTCATCTGCTCAATCAACATTAGAATCACAGAAACATAAGAGACCAAATATAGTTGCAACATGTTATAGGGATTTTGATTTGCGTTTTGATAGTAGTGATTATGAAATAAAGATAACTAACTTAGTGTATGGGTACTATGCTTTTGCTTGTGATTACTTAGTTATTAAGAAGTCAATTAATCAGTTTGATACTTTGATAAGTAGCTGCAATAAAACTTGTTATCAAATAGTTTAACAAAGCTGCTTATATATGTCCTTATTCTATCTATTGTTCTTATGGATAATTAGAATCTATATACCCTTATTTGTCTAGGAATTCAAGTAGCAAAGTCAAATCAAATCATTTACATCATGTTTTACTACATCTGATTACATGAATAGATGGTTTATCCCATAATATCTTAAAGGTGGCCTAGTGGTTAGGCACCCTCGTATCCTCACAAGGGGTCTCAGGTTCAAGTCTCACTATGTACAATCTTGGGGGTGGCCCGGGAAAGTGTCGAAAACGGTCACGGAATACCCGGTTAGGCCGTGTACGTATGAGTCAAAGACCTGCCCACTCCGGGTGGGAAAACCTCATACGTTTATGGTAACTTAAAACATACTTCCCAAATGATTCTTACAGATTTGTAGTGCAAAGATGCGACTAATAAGGATAATGTCGACACAAATTTATATACTGAAGTATCTGAAAGAGTAGCATGTGAATGAGATTAAATATACGAAGATAATTTAATAAAGACAAGTTCTAAATTGATGACTAAAATGACCCGGCAGACCACCCCCACATGCATGTTATTTCCAATCAAACTCACCTCCAATCTAGCATAATTCCATCTTCTAAATGAAGAAAATTGCAAAGTTGTAACAATCAATATGAATAATTAATTCCTTTATGAGTATGACATATTTTTATTATTGTAACATGGCTCCTCCAATAGACAAAATTTGACTTTTGAAGGTCAAACTAGTCATTTTAGTAATACTGTATAAAATTGACAGGTCACTGGGCTCTACAGAAAACAATGGCCAACTACCCATTACAAAGTTTTACTCTTCAAGAATGAAACAAAATATTTTATTACTGTACAAAAGAATAAGTCACATTACCACTTTTATAATGTGTAAAACTTTAATTATGATGAATTATTTAAAGGAAGCATCTTATAGAATTGATCAAAAGCAAAAGGGTTGGATCTTTATTAAAGTAAGTAAAGTTTTAACCTTGTTAACTAGACAATGTAAAACATAGCATGCACATAGTACATCATTGCCAGTGCTTTAGGAGGTGGTTTACACATAACACTTCATTAAATGGATGTATAGTACTGAACCACCAAGGTGAGATATACCTACTGACATAAATCTAACTTACACATGAACCAGAAGTCCAGAACCACCAAGATGAGCTACTTACAACAACTTTTTTATCTCATAAATTTTTTTTGTCCTAGAAAGGTTTAGTAACAAGTAAAGACAACCCAAAAGTAAAAACAACCAACCAAAGACAATATCATTGCTTAAAAAGGGCATCATATCACTAAAAATCTTTAAAGATAACCCAAAAGTAAAAACATAATGATAAAATCTTTTTCTAATCATGCATACCAAGAAATTCAAGAAAACTGAAAAAATTGTGCAAAAAAGTTACCTCTGACAAACTGAGCTAAATTGCCTCTCCTGTAAAAGGGATGAACAAGAAGCTTTTCACCTCTAGGCCCATAATAAAACCCACAAAGTGACACCAAATTAGGATGTCTAATTGACCCCAAAAGCTGCACAACTTGCATCACATCTTGCACTTTCCCAGTACAGCAAGCTGGTCTTAAAAACCTCAACAACAAAACTGAATCACTTAACAAGTTAGCTCTATACAAAGTCCCATAACTTGATTTACCAATAACTTCACCAGGAGCATCCAATATATCAAAACAAGTAAGATCTTCACCACCTTGAAACCTTATGAAATCACCTTTTATCTCTAGCTCCTCCACAACATTTTCCTTAAACTCAATATTTGCTTCTTTGTCACATGACTCATTTCTAGTAGACAGGCTTTTTTTTCTACATGTACAAACACATATCAAGAAAAGAATAACAAGTAAAACAAAAGTAGAAGATAGTGTCACAATCAGTATAATCATGTGTCTTTTCTCCATTAGTAAGAAGGAAAAAAAAAGTACTAGTGATTTTTATAAAGTTTTCTGAATATATAAGGATCTAGTTTTGATAAAATCTTGTGCATGTATGTATGAAAATAGAAGATCTGAAAGTTGTTTTGTGTGTGTGTGAGAAGAAGACAGAAAGAAAAGTGATACTAATAAAGATATGTTGGAAAGAATGAAAAATAGAAGAAGGTTATTTCTCTTCTGTTTTCAAGAGCAGACAGAGAAGAGATGTGGGCCATTTGTCTCATGGGAATCATATCATTATTAGTATTGTACATCTAATAAACATTTTTTAACCTTGGAAGGAGCTAAATAATTTTTTAGTTATTGAAAACACAACCACTATGGTTTTAATACTTCAATCTAACGGCTTTTTATTGTAGCTAGTTAAGTTAACTGTAGTTATTGGAGTAATAAAAGTGCAAGTTTCATTGTTAAAGAAACGTATTCACTTGGTTTATGACTAATTCACTTTATTAACATGCAGTTTCATTTACGAGAATACACATATCGACTATTGATGGAGACATATTAACTAATTCATAAAATATTTGCACAATGTTCAAATCATGTATAAATAACTAAATAAGAAAAAGTTGTATATGAGCAATGTCAAATATATATAATGCCTGGCTCCATGTGACACATTATCCAAACACGTATAATATAGGCACCACCATTACGACATCACACACTTCTTCTTGTGAAGCTGTGGGTAGATCTTTTTCCGCAGCAGGCGTATCTATGTATAGGAACTTGTCTCATCATCCTAACTGACTAAAGATGATGGATGGAGTTAAAAATGTGCAGCATTGTGCACTAATCATGGTTATGGTTTGCATAGATCGATGAGTGTCAGGCTTTTAGCAAACTTGTTTGGTCCTGTCCACTCTATAATTTCTGCTCCTTGTAATCTGCAGTGCACAATTACCCATGACTGATGCAACATCTCCATAACTGACAAGATTTGAACACGGATTGAGTCAAACAAAATCATATAAACTAAGTTATCTCCAATAATAGCTTGATATTTTTGTGATCAAGCTCAGCTGGAAAGTCTAGTTGACTAGGTCAAGCTCTACTTGACTTAAAGTAAGCCGATTTCAAAAATCTTTCGAATCACTCTTGAGTAGCTTGCGAGATGGTTGTTTGAACCCAGTCACATCCCTAGTTGTAAAAAGATCAGACATGTTTTAAACTTCAGTCTGCACACTCTCTTATTAAATACTGCAAGATTTTGCAAAAGTACTCTCTTATTTGTGTTTGAATTTGTATTTTGTCTCATATTAAATGCTAGACAAATAATGTATTACCAACACTCATCAGTCATCCTCATAAAACTATGACGATGATATATGTCTACATTCTTTTCTGTTCTTGTCTACTCTGTTTATCTTGCTATCCGTCATTCATCATCATCTTTTTGCGGGTGTGTTTTTATGCTTTTATGCTTATGCTTGTGTCCCTTTGTCTCTTTTGTGCTTTCTATATTCTATATACTGTGTTCTCTTGCGGCGTATGCTTTTATGTCTTTTTGCCTTTATCCTATCTAGATCTTTTGTTTGTATTTTGTCTATAGCTTTGTATGCTTGTTTTTCGTCATGTCTTTATTGATTTCCTTATCTTGTAATTGCACACAATCACAGATGCACTTATAAATGAGCACACCTGCACACATTCACTTGCTGGAGGTCTTCCTGGAAGTAGTCTCCCTACTTTCGGGTTTATCCTGAGGTAGAGGTAGGACTTGTCTACATTCCACCTCCCTCGTACTTGGTCCCGGCGGGATTGGGTATGTTATTGTTGTTGATAAGGAGGTGGACATACCATTATTCTGAGCTCTGATATAAAATGCACCACTGATATATTGCTAATAATATATTATCAGTTGCATATAAATATAATATACTGAACATGATCAACAACCACCAGATAACTTGTTAACAAATATGACTCAAATTCCACATGCAACAATTATTAGCAAATCTAACTTTGTTATATTTAATTATTTATCCCACCACCTAGTAGACAGTTTGGTCCATCTCAACCATATTTGCCAGCTAAAACACTAAAGAAAATGAACTGGAATTGCTCTCTCAGTAGTGACATTTTAATAAATGAATACTTGATTAGTCATATATCTAACAGTTGTATTGAATCTAGAAAATGCTTTGAATATTCTCATTAATTGACAAATTTTGATGTTTGCTTTTCTTGGTGAACAAAGAATAGCAGCACTACCCAACAGAATGGGTCAACCACCCATAAAGGCTCTGACTTTGACTATGTCAGATAACATATTGACCCATATCAAAAGCACCCTTTTCAATAGGGATATATTTTTTTTTTATCTTCATCACCATACTTAAATCAGTGAGTAATGCCTGTCAGGATACATGTTGTATAGCACAACCCTCTAATGCATCTGATATAACTTTCCAAGCACCATCGCAGAACCATCGTCCCATTGGTTATCCGTATTTTGACCATTTGTCTCCCAGCATGTCAAAACTTCACAGTAAATGTTAAAGTAAATCTTTAAGATTTCGGTCCTAATTCTTCTAGCCTTTTGCAAATTTGCTTTATGTCGGGCCTAGTAGAAGGCGAAGGAGAGCAGCAAGCTAATGAAAGCTTGACGAATTTGATGATAATTTCTTCATTAACAGGATTTGATCCACCATTGCTGTCTTTAAGAACATCTGGATGATATACCTCTGGCATCCGGCGTTCCAAAATTGCATTCCTTACTGAGGCTGGCAAATAGAAATCTTGATCAGGGTTCGCTTTTCCATTAATCGGTTCCTTGCCCGTTATTAGTTCAAGTAAAATCACACCAAGATTGTAGATATCACTCTCAGTACTAGAATCTTTCATTTTAGTTAACTCGGGTGCTTTGTAACCCTCGACATCTGCATCTTCTAGCATTTCTTGCGCTGCTGTTGGATTCAATAGAAGATGTAGGCCAAAATCGGATACGAATGGTTGATAGTTTCTGCCCAATAGTATGTTTTTTGACTTGAGATTACCATGAATAATCGGTTTCTGGAGCCCTGTATGCAGATGATCTAACCCTCTAGCGATGCCCATTGATATCCTATAAATGACTTCCCATTTGTGAGAGTCGCCATTCTCATCTGCTCGATCAACATTAGAATCACAGAAACATAAGAGACCAAATGTAGTTGCAACATGTTATAGGGTATTTGATTTGCGTTTTGATAGTAGTGATTATGAAATAAAGATAACTAACTTAGTGTATGCGTACTATGCTTTTGCTTGTGATTACTTAGTTATTAAGAAGTCAATTAATCAGTTTGATATGTAGCTGCAACAAAACTTGTTATCAAATAGTTTAACAAAGCTGCTAATATATGTCCCTATTCTATCTATTGTTCTTATGGATAATTAGAATCTATACCCTTTATTTGTCTAGTACTTCAAGTAGCAAAAGCACATCAAATCATTTACATCATGTTTTACTACATCTGATTACATGAATGGATTGTTTATCACATAATATCTTAAATGTGGCATAGTGGTTAGGCACCCTCGTATCTTTACAAGGGGTCTCGGGTTCAAGTCTCACTATGTACACATCTTGGGGGTGACTGGGGAAAGTGTCAAAAACGGTCACGGGATACCCCAGTTAGGCCGTGTACATCTAAGTCAAAAACACGCCCACTCCGGGTGGGAAAACCTCATACGTTTATAGTAACTTAAAACATACTTCCCAAATGATTCTTATAGATTTGTAGTGAAATGATGTGACTTTTAAGCATAATGTCGGCACAAATTTATATACTGAAGTATCTGAAAGAGTAGCATGTGAATGAGATTAAATATACGAAGATAATTTAATAAAGACAAGTTCTAAATTGATGACTAAAATGACCCGGCAGACCACCCCCACATGCATGTTATTTCCAATCAAACTCACCTCCAATCTAGCATAATTCCATCTTCTAAATGAAGAAAATTGCAAAGTTGTAACAATCAATATGAATAATTAATTCCTTTATGAGTATGACATATTTTTATTATTGTAACATGGCTCCTCCAATAGACAAAATTTGACTTTTGAAGGTCAAACTAGTCATTTTAGTAATACTGTATAAAATTGACAGGTCACTGGGCTCTACAGAAAACAATGGCCAACTACCCATTAGGGAGAGGGTGCGGTCAAGGGTTTTCCCTTGCCACATCAGCTCCACATCAGCTTTTTCTCTCTCCTAAACATTTTCCCTCAACTTTCCCTTAACCATTGCAGCACCTTCTCTCTCTTTCAATTATTTTTTTCTACTTTTTATCATTTAAAAATACCCCAAAATATAAAATACTCACTCACAACATAATAAAAAAATACTTTCTCTCTCATTAATGCATTACCTCTCTCACTCACAACATAATTAAAAAATACTTTCTCTCTCATTGGTACATTATCTCTCTCCTCAAAAACACTCGGGACTCAAGTCCCGCTTTGGTTATTCTTTTTAGTTTTCCCGAAAGCAAGGGTGAGGATATTGATCTTTTGCTGGTGACATGGCAAGGGAATTTCTCTTTTCCCCGTAGTGCACCCTCTACACTTACAAAGTTTTACTCTTCAAGAATGAAACAAAATATTTTATTACTGTACAAAAGAATAAGTCACATTACCACTTTTATAATGTGTAAAACTTTAATTATGATGAATTATTTAAAGGAAGCATCTTATAGAATTGATCAAAAGCAAAAGGGTTGGATCTTTATTAAAGTAAGTAAAGTTTTAACCTTGTTAACTAGACAATGTAAAACATAGCATGCACATAGTACATCATTGCCAGTGCTTTAGGAGGTGGTTTACAAATAACACTTCATTAAATGGATGTATAGTACTGAACCACCAAGGTGAGCTATACCTACTGACATAAATCTCACTTACACATGAACCAGAACCACCAAGATGAGCTACTTACAACAACTTTTTTATCTCATAAAATTTTTTTTGTCCTAGAAAGGTTTAGTAACAAGTAAAGACAACCCAAAAGTAAAAACAACCACCCAAAGACTATCATTGCTTAAAAAGGGCATCATATCACTAAAAATCTTTAAAGATAACCCAAAAGTAAAAACATAATGATAAAATCTTTTTTAATCATGCATACCAAGAAATTCAAGAAAACTGAAAAAATTATGCAAAAAAGTTACCTCTGACAAACTGAGCTAAATTGCCTCTCCTGTAAAAGGGATGAACTAGAAGCTTTTCACCTCTAGGCCCAGAATAAAACCCACAAAGTGACACCAAATTAGGATGTCTAATTGACCCCAAAAGCTGCACAACTTGCATCACATCTTGAACTTTCCCAGTACAGCAAGCTGGTCTTAAAAACCTCAACAACAAAACTGAATCACTCAACAAGTTAGCTCTATACAAAGTCCCATAACTTGATTTACCAATAACTTCACCAGGAGCATCCAATATATCAAAACAAGTAAGATCTTCACCACCTTGAAACCTGATAAAATCACCTTTTATCTCTAGCTCCTCCACAACATTTTCCTTAAACTCAATATTTGCTTCTTTGTCACATGACTCATTTCTAGTAGACAAAAAGAAAGGTCCATATGTGGCCCACAAGGAGACAGTGGAAGTTATATATGATTAGTCTATTGTGTGATATTAGGCCCGCTAAAAGCACGACAATTGGCCTACCAGTCTTAATGCCTCATCTTCCTCTTTCACTCTTTTATCTTTTCATTTGCCATAAATACTAAATAGTGATTGGTTATAACTTTACTCGTCTTTAAAAACAATACTAACTTCTTACGAGTATCATAAAAGACTAAGAAGAAAATTAATTTACTTTTAAGAATTTCAATCCAACTTCACCTAGTTTACTCATTTTTAATCATGGTGATGCATCGGTGACATTGATTATCTTATTAAGTTTTGGTAGTATACTATTATAGGCATTAGATAATTAACATGATGACGTACAGTCATCATCTTGCATTATTCATTCACTAAGATAAACGATATACTCTTTAAATGAACCAAAAAAATACATGTAAACATTTTTGGTTTTGTGACTGAGGTTGGTGATAATGTAGTATCATTCATCATTTCAAGCTTTAGGTGCAGCAATAATATATAGTTCCATTCATTGAACTGGTAAACTGTAGACACTTCATAGTGGCGCCAGGAGTTGCAACATCATATCGGTGCATGTCGTTTTCTACTAAATGATTTGTGGCACATTTTACTCAACAACTTCATTAAGTCTATGCATAAGGTTCGTGACGCATAAATTAGACAAAATATTAGGTCATCCATATAATTGTTGTTGTTGAGGATCATTTCAAACATCAAAATTCTTAATTCGGTAAATATTAAAAATTGGAATTGCACAAAAATGAGAAGATGGATTTATAGAGAGGAGCAAGGACTAGTGGTCCAATTAGGAGTGTACTGTCTTTGGACCAGCCTATCCTCTTGTCATTGCAAGGTGTCTCACTTCAACTAAACTAACACTCCATTTCACTTTGGCCCACAAAAAAACTTTTGAACATTTTAAAATGTCAATTAAATTGTTCCCTCTCAAAATATAGTAAAATAAATCAAGTGATTTGATTGAAAATAACTTATTATTTAACCTATTCAAACTTATATAAAGTGATATTAATGATTTTTGGATGATGATTCAAACTTCAAAGGCCAAGTTCAATGTTGAATATGAATAAAATAACCTTATTTATAATGTTGAATAAACATGTTTGACATTTATTATAGTTTGGTCATGTTTGATTTCAGTGGTATCCTTACTCTTGTTTCACATTTTTTAGTATGAAATTGCTAATTTGGGTGCTCAAACATGCACAGAACACCTAAATGCAGTGTGCTAGCCATTGAATTTCCGAGTCTCCCACTATATCACATCATTAGTAATTTAGTACCAAAGTATCTCAGAAAGGGTTAGATATATTTGTATCATAAATAGCAATACAAGAACAAAATAAACTTTATACCATCAAAGATCAAAACCATTAAGGGTGTTTAGTATCAAAAAAGGCCGTGAGAATGAAATCGTAATAGATCTAAGCAATGGTCTGATATACTAAAAACAGATGAATATCACAAGCAAGTATGACCAACAAGTAAAGTCTATGTATTAAAAAATGCACCAAAGAGGGAATCTAATAACATATATATGCATCAAACGCTGCATAAAGACTCCTGAAATTGAATAACATATGGCCATAGATAGTCCGAGTGTATCCCACAAATGTAGCGAGAGTAACCATCATAGCGAGATGCAGTAAAATCATGAAGCTTGTGAAACGTCTTCGATACCAAGTTAAATCTCACAGCTCTTCCATGTATTTCCAATACCATAAATGAATCGTCTTCTTTTTCTCCCAAAAATAATGGATAGTACGTAAAGTCAAATGCAACACGATAGCAATCAGCAATGATGTCAGGATCTGACCCTTCAACTCTTTCAAGGTTAACATGGTATTTCACTAATTAACAATCCTGAATAATCTCTCTTCAACTCATGAATTTTGACCTATAAATTACTTGGACGATGTACTTCAATAACAAGCAAGTGATCCTGTGACACAAATATATCAGTCGAATAACTTTTCTTATCCAAACCAAGAGGGACGATAGGTGGTTCTGTCTGATGAAGTATCTCTTCATCCAAATTGATATACAAAACCAGTCCTTTATTGTGAATCCAATGAATTGCTTTGTTCCAATAAGCGCCACCCCTAAACTTCATACCAAGAACAGCGTTGTTATCAAATGCCAATTCAAATGAAGGTATGCAAGTCTTGCCAGTGCGGGTTTTTGATGAATAAATACTTATCTTATAAAACCTTTTCCCATTACAATAATATCTACAAGCATATACAATTTTGTAATGAGGTGATCTGAATGATCAAAAGTTATAGTCATGCACTCATGCTTATATCACAGATTCGTATAATCATACTCTTCAAGTTTAGGAAGCACAATGTATTGGTTTACCGTTGGATTGTAAACATAATACTTGTTGCTTTCGCCACGACACAACATTAGACCATTAAAAGAGTCCTCAATGTCAATAATATTAACATTTGGATCACAACTAGGGGTTATGATATTGGATGTTAAACTAAACTTAGTATAGTTTGGTTAGAAAATTGTAAATTAGAAAGTATAGGTATGTATTATGTATTTTAGATTAGAAGTCTGTAAACCCATTGTATATGGGCTGGGTCAAAAGAGTCGTTTAGTTTGTTAGGGTTATAAACGGTTAGTTAGGTTATAACGTTTAGAAAGGGTTGTGTCGTTTACTTTTATTGAATCGGTGTGTCGCTTGGCATAAAGGCAACGATTCATGTATTATAAATAGGTTAGTTTCTGTAAAACAAAATATAAGTTATAAGTTATAATCAATACAATTTCAAATCAGATAGTTACATATTCGTTTATTCATATCAGTGTCTGCAATCTTGTTTACTTATTGTCGCTAATTTCTGTCCCAAATTTTGCTGTTCCAAAACACACCATACAGAAGGCATAAAACAACCTGTGAATTTTGAAGAAACCAACAATTGGTATCAGAGCACGTTCGATTCCGGGAAGCAAAGTACGAAGAACGAGTATACAAAATATCAACCAGGAAGAAGGAAAAAAGAAACAGTTACCTGTTATCATTCGATCAAGGATCCAGAAATCGAACAACACAGAACGAACAAGCGAGTACGACTCTGAATTGAGGAAGAAGGATCAGAAAAGTCATAAAGATACACATTCTTTTACTTTTTTTCTTTTATGTATTTCTTTTCAATTTAATATATAAAATTGATTAGAAATTAGCAAGATAGAATCCAAAATCCTTAGTGGCAAAATCCTTAGTGGCAACATCCTTAGTGGCAATATCCTTAATGGCAACATCCTTAGTGGCAATTAAGAACTTAGTGGAAATCAAGTCCTTCGTGGCAAACAAGACCTTAGTGGCACAGATAATAAGCAAAAGAAAACCTGAGTGGTACAAGCAAAACAAAGAAAGATAGGAAGAAAGAAGGCTAGAAAGGCTAAAGCACGTCAAAGCATGACGAACGACAAAGAACAAAATATTGCACTTCAATGCCCGAAACTTAGTGACACAAACTACACAACATGGGCAATCATGATGTAAACAATATTGAAGGCATATAGCATTTGGGATGCAATAGAAGTGAAAGAAGGAGACAAAGCAAATGAAAAGAAAGAAAACACATCAAAGGCAATGATCTTCCAAACATTGCCTCAAGATGTTTTAATGCAAGTAGCACAATACTCGACTACAAAAGAAGTATGGGAATCAACTAAAGTCAAGTATTTGGGGGCCGACTTAGTTCAAAAGGCAAGACTGCAAACTTTAAGAAGTGAACTAGAGACTCTACGAATGAAACCGGATGAGAAAGTAAGTGATTTTGGAGGGAAATTAAGGGGCAAAGTTTAAAAGCCTTGGTGGAAAGTTGAAAGACAAAGTGTTAGTAAGAAAACTACTCAACTCCGTTCCAAAGAAGTTTCTACCAATAGTGGCGTCTATCGAGCAATATCAAGAAATTGACACCATGCCATTTGAAGAAGCAATAGGACGAATAACTGCTTTTGAAGAACGACTCAAAAGTCAAGACGAACATGAAGAAAATCATCTAGACAAACTTCTAATGGCAAGTTCAAGAAATCAAGGACATGAAAGAGGACGAGGAAGAAACTTTAACAAAGAAAGAGGTACATATCGAGGAGATCGAGACAAGAGTGACAGGAAATGCTACAAATGTGACAACTATGGACACCTTTCATATGACTGCACCAAATGGAAGGAGAAAGACAACAATGAAAAATCACATAGCAACAAATGGAAAGACAAGAAAGAAGAATCTCTTCTCGCTTATTACTCTGATGAAGATGCAGCGTTACTGTGAAGACAAGTCAAGAAAGTTGAAGACTCACCATGGACAAGTTTAGTTTATGGGGGAGTATTGGATGTTAAACTAAACTTAGTATAGTTTGGTTAGAAAATTGTAAATTATAAAGTATAGGTATGTATTATGTATTTCAGATTAGAAGTCTGTAAACCCATTGTATATGGGCTGGGTCAAAAGAGTCATTTAGTTTGTTAGGGTTATAAACGGTTAGTTAGGTTATAACGTTTAGAAAGGGTTGTGTCGTTTACTTTTATTGAATCGGTGTGTCGCTTGGCATACAGGCAACGATTCATGTATTATAAATAGGTTAGTTTCTGTAAAACAAAATATAAGTTGTAAGTTATAATCAATACAATTTCAAATCAGATAGTTACATATTCGTTTATTCATATCAGTGTCTGCAATCTTGTTTACTTATTGTCGCTAATTTCTGTCCCAAATTTTGTTGTTCCAAAACACACCATACAGAAGGCATAAAACAACCTGTGAATTTTGAAGAAACCAACATATGAATGGTGGTTTCATAGGATTTTCGACATTGAATGAGACAAACTCATATACTACTTTATTTTACCAGGGTGAAAAATCCCTTTTACCCCAAAAAAAAAAAACTCACATACTATTTATGGTTTAGAGGTACAGGTATTGACCGGAACAAACAAACCGCAAGGGTTCAGGCTATGGAGAAGTTTGAAACTAGGGTATGTCAGAAGAGAGTTCCAGTGTTTGGATACATACATAAACCGAAGGAGTGGTCTTACTGGTAACCGAGATAAGATTTCAATCAGTAGGTCGTCATTGAAAGCAACTTTTTCCACCGAAGAGCAAGAGATGTTTTCGGTTGCTTTGATCCTTTTCTTTTTTTCTGGTTGCATGGTTGGGAAATTGTGATTTTGGTTTGAACTTTGATGCAAAACATACGGAGTTTATAGTTATTGCGAGAAAAAAAGTTTATGAGTTAAAAATAAAACATGATAAAAGTTTAAAGATCAATTAATACTTAAAGTATTAATTTAGTAGTAGATAATGTTACTATTTTTAATCAATGTTATAATATTCTACTAACATTACTCAATTTTAAGTCATTTTAAATTTCAATAATAGACATATATTCTTTATAAGTAGTAGAAATAGGTAACTTGATTTATTTACTTTTATCAAAGATTGATTCAATTTTTTAATTTTATAATAGTACCCCTAATTTTGGAAGTAGAAATTTTAGTTTTGACCAAGTAAATGATTTCAAACAAAAATTATTTAATTCTTGATATAAATTATTTTATGTGTTATAAATTAACCGAATGCGATTTTCTATGTTCAAGTTATTTGGGCAGGTAAACCTTTTTTTTATTCAAGATGTATACGGCTTTATCAGATAAATTCTAGAACCGTTTTCAACCCTTTTTGGCCATCCTCAATTGTACACACTGATGTTTAAGATTTTGACCTTATGTGAAAACTAAGAACCTTACCAATAGGCCATTGATAGTGGTTTACGATATATTTAAAAGTTATATTTACCTTTGTGAGACACAGAAAAGATTGTAAATCGTTGTTAACAAATTCGCTATTGGCGTTACCTTTATTTCCACTAGAATGATTTGTAGGAAGGATGAGATGATCAAGATATATAAGATTATATTAAAATTCTTAATTGAATATTTGGCTTATCAATTAATAATACGAAAATGTTATTTAATACTTCAGTGTACCTCTCTTTCTTGTGTATGGACTGATCCTTTAGACGAATTTTCAGGAGGATAATTAAAGTTTGATATTATCTTCTTTTTTTGTTGTATAAAAGCCTTAAACTAGAATCGCCCGTCACTTTGAAAAGACCTCGGATAATTTGTATAACTTTTTCTACAAATCTCTAGTATTTCGCTAGAGTGTATGTGTTCTTTATAATACAGCGCCGAAAGAAGAAAAAAAAAATACTAGAGGCTAAAATTTTACTGTAATACGCTATTTTTAGTAGATTATTATTTTTTAAATACGCATAATCTCTCCATAATCGCGTGTACATGCCAAACATACCAAAATATAGCTATATCTTCATTTCAAGCAACAACTACTTGTGTCAAACATTCTAAATCAGAAAAAATGCGAAGGCAAACAACTCATTTAAAACAATTCCAAAGTTCAAACTAGAGATAACAACTAAAAACTTAAAGCCTTCCAGCTTGTGAAGGTGATAACNACATATACCCCATCAACGTCGACAGAGCGAATGGAAACGGGATCCCCCTTAAAATCGTGAAGCTTATGCCAAGTCTTTGATACCAAGTTGAATCTTAGAGCTTCTTTACCTACTTCCAATACCAAAAATGAATCATCTTCTTTCTCACCCAACACGAGATCAAGTACATAAAATACAAATCTATCACAAGCATAACGAGTAGGAAATGCTTTATTCACTTCTTCAAGATCAACTCTATACTTCACAGTCCATGAATAGTCTTTCTTCAACTCAAATATGTTGAACTTCGGACTTTGAGCAAGCATGATTTCCACTAAAAGCAAGTGACCGCGAGACTCAACCATATAATCCGTAAAATCTTCATGATTCAGACCATAAAATTTATAAGGGCAATATTTATGATCCAAAATATCTTCATCCAACTTAAAATACAAAACAAATCCAGTATGATGAAGCCAATGAATAGCATTGTTCCAATAAATACCCCCACCAAAATATATATCAATTTCTTCATCAAGTGAAAACACATAATTAGGGCTAGCAGTGCGAGTTTCTGAGGAATAAATTTCTTACTGATAAGTCGTTACACCAAGACGTTGATCAGCACCATAGCCACAAACATATACTACTTTATAATGAGGCGATATCTTAGGATCAAACACTATCGTCATACCTAAACGATGATGTTTCTCATAATTCTCAACTCTAGGAAGCGTAGTGAACTCTTTCGTACTTGGATTGTATACATGATAATTATTTGTATACTTACACTTGTTTTTCTCGCTAACAGTTCTGCTATGAAACAACATTAAACCATTAGAAGAGTGTTCAATACCAACTATAGTACCATCCGGGACAAAACTAGGTTTTCTAGAAGGCGGTTTTACAGGATTCTCAACATCGTAGGGGACGAAATCACATTCTAGGTATGGTTTGGTTTGAAGTGGAACGAAAAGACCAGAAGGGGGATCGGGCTTAGGGCCACGTAGGCTTTTGAAAGTAGGGCTTGTGATTAGTGAGTACCAGTGTTTGGAAACAGGCTTAAACCTTAAAAGTGATGTTATTGGTGACCGAATGAGGACTTCAGTCAGTAGGTCGTCGTTAGAGGCAACTTTTTCAGCAGAAGTGTTGCTGTTTTCGTTTAGTTTGATGAGTTTCATGTTTGAGGCTGTCATGGTTGAAAAAGAATGGTATAAACAACTGATGAAAACTATGCAAAGTTTATAAAGAAGATGGTAAATATGGAAGGAGAGATATAGACGATGGATACGGTTACGGAGTACTACTTACCATAAACAGTAGACGTTTCAGTTATCTAAAATTTGAAAATTAATCTTTTGGATAATTATGACATGTAATAGTACGTGATTTAAGGAGAGGTTTTAGGCGGTCGTGACATGTTGGGCTAGAAAACCTAGTTGGGTTGTACTTAAGGTTTGATACTGGGCCTCAATTTGTCAAACATTTTGAAAAGTTCTTGGGAGTTGAATCTAATGCAGAGGGTTTAAATGAGCATGCTGGGAGGATTTTTACTAACTTAGTCAGTACTGAAGAAGCTTCCTATATGGTTAGAGAGGTGAGCAATGATGAGATTAAAGCTGCATTGTTTGATATTGATGACAATAAGGCACCTGGGCCAGATGGATATACCTCAAAGTTCTTTAAGAAAGCTTGGTGTGTTGTCAAAGAAGACTTTTGTCAAGCTATTAAAGAGTTTTTCGGCACTGGAAAGTTACTGGGAGAAGTGAATGCTACCCTGATAACTTTAGTCCCAAAGATCCCCACCCCCATGAAAGTATCTGATTTCAGGCCAATTGCATGTTGTAATGTGATTTACAAATGCATCAGTAAAATACTAACAAATAGAATAACAACAGTTCTCACCAAGATAGTGGATCAAAACCAAAGTGCTTTTACTCCTGGGAGGGCAATCACTGATAACATCTTATTAACTCAAGAACTTTTGAAAGGGTATAATTGTGTTCATGGCCCAAAAAGATGCTCTTTCAAAATTGACATACAAAAAGCTTATAACACGGTTAGCTGGAGATTTCTAGAAAGCATTTTGGTCAAATTTGGGTTTCACAATACCATGGTAAAATGGATAATGGCCTGCATTTCAACCCCAAAGTTCACTATCTGTGTAAATGGAGAGAGGCATGGGTATTTCAAAGGTGGCAGAGGACTAAGGCAAGGGGATCCTATATCCCCTTACTTGTTCACATTGGTAATGGAAGTGCTCAATTTATTAATCAAGGATGAAATCTCTAAAGAAAGGAACTTCAAGTATCACTTTGGATGTAAGAGTCTGAAAATCACTCACTTATGCTTTGCTGATGATCTATTGGTGCTATGTCATGGAGATACTACTTCTGTAATTACTATTAGGAAAGCCATTGATAAATTCAGTGAGTTTTCAGGCCTATACCCAAACATGGGAAAAAGCACTTTCTTTTGTGGAGGTCTAAATGAAGAAGAGAAGAATGAAATACTTAACATTTTGCCTTTCAAACTTGGTAAACTTCCTGTTAGATACTTGGGAGTACCTTTGATGGATAAAAAGATAGGAGTCAAAGATTGCAAGTGCCTGGTTGACAAAGTTAAAAATAAACTTGGTGATTGGAAACATAAGAGTCTTTCTTATGCAGGGAGAGCCCAACTTATAGCCTCTGTTCTTTCATCAATGCAAGTTTTCTGGGGATCAGTCTTTAAAATTCCTAAGAGTGTGATTGGTGAGATTGAATCTTTATTCAAAGGTTTCTTATGGAGTAGCAGTGAAGTCTGCAAAGGCAAAGCTAGAGTGGCATGGAAGGATGTGTGTAAACCTAAGGAAAATGGTGGTCTTGGACTGAAATCACTTGAACTATGGAATAAAACTCTCCTTATTAAGCATCTCGGAATATTGCTTCTAATAAAGAGTCTCTTTGGGTTAAATGGATAAGCACAATGAAGCTTAAAGGAAGGAGTGTTTGGGACATTGAAGAATCTATGAATGACAGCTGGTGTTGGAAAACAATACTGGAACAAAGACAATTTGTTGAGAATCACATACGATTTAAGATTGGCAATGGCAAAGATATCTCTGTGTGGCATAATAAGTGGAATGGTATTCAAGCAATTTCCAAGACAATTAGTAAAAGAGAGATTTTTGCTTCTGGAGTTAATGACAAGTGTAAACTTTATGAGGCTATTGATGGAAATGGGTGGAAATGGGATAATGAATGGGCAAACAGATTTGACTGTGTAAAAAACCTCAATGTTCCAGTGTTAAATGAGTATCCAGATAAGACTATGTGGATCACCAATGATAGGAAGGAGGTCAAATATGCTACACAACATATATGGAAAGGTATCAGGGGTGCAGATGATATTGTTCCTTGGGCAAAGCTGGTATGGCACTCTAACTGCATCCCAAGACATACATTCATTCTTTGGTTAGCTGTCAAAAAGAAACTTGTAACTCAGGATAAATTGCTGAAATGGTACCCTCAAGGAGATTTCAAATGCCCTTTTTGTAATGATGTTCCTGACTCACATGATCATATCTTCTTCAAATGTGATTATACAAAAGAAGTGTGGGTAAGTATTAAAGCAAAAGCCAGGATTACTGAGAATGCAAGTGACTGGGATGGGATAGTAAGCAGTCTAGCTGGAAACAATAAACATAATCATATTTGGACAGTCATCATGAAGTTATGTTTTGCAGCAACTTTGTACTTCTTGTGGCAAGAGAGAAATAGTAGGATATTTAGAGGTGAAGAGAAAGACAAAAGAGTAGTTATCAAGATTATTTGTGATGAAGTGAGAGCAAAGCTAATGTCCTTAAAAACAAAAAATTCAAGTGCAGTAAAGGCAGCTGAGGTAGCTTGGGAAGTTTCTATGACAAAACAAAGGCAATCTACATAAAAGGGGGTGTTTGGAATAAGCTTGTTTTGAGATATTGAGAATCTCTGTAAGGGAATTTAGTACATGAATTTGATCTTTGTCCTTTAAAGATCAGTAGTTTTTCAGGCCATAACAGTGAGTAAGTACCTTGTACCTTGGAGTCTATTTTGATATGACTGTACCTTAATAACCCTTATAGCAGTATACTTGTTTGGCCTTGGGAGGAAATAAGTAGCTATTTGGGTGAAAAGGAGGTCTAATTAGATAAGATGTACCATAAAGAAGGGCTTCCACTGTGAAGGGTATATGGCTGGGGGGACAATGTATGATGGGTGGAATAGAGAGTGTATGAAAGATGGACCTTCTTGGTCCACCCAATACATTGTCATAGGAGGTATTGGTTGGTCATCATGGAGGGTGAGTGTTTCCAAACAATTGAAGCCTTTTTAGAGAAGGAAATGTAGATTGTTTGGAAGAGCCCCCCCACCCCCCCCCCCCCCCCCTGGATGGGTTATGGGTCGCCCAATGAAGCCATACACCTGATTATCTCTGTCTGTTGTGGTGGCAGGTTGAATGGACTTGATGGATAGGTGATATGGAAATGTAGTTGGATGGTTAGGTGCATTGAGGTGAATGTCAGCTTGAGTAGCTGAGTTATCAGATTGTTGATGCCTCTGTTTTGTATTCTGTATGTGGAGTGGTATGTCTGCTATCATTAGCAGATATTGGACAAGTAGTAGTTAACTGTTTATCCTGAATTGGGGAGTGTCCAATTCAGCCAAATTTATTTCTTATGATGTACATGTTTTGGAAGATAATATAATTCACCTTTTGCAACAAAAAAAAAAAAAAAAAAAAAAAAAAAAAAAAAAAAGTCTTAGATACTGGGCCCAACTTCTAAGGTTTGTTACTGGCCTTACATCTATAAGGGGCTCCAAACCTGAATAGAACAGATTAATCCTAAAAAAAACCATAACAAATTGTGACCCTACAAGTTGGGCTGTAACAACATCATGATTCACCAAAAGATGCTACAGATAACGAAGACCAGTCAGTTAAAAGAGTACCGAGTCATATAGATGCATCAAAAAAATACATCTAAAAACTGAAAAACTTATGAAGAGTCTTGACAGCAGCTTATGAAAAGTCTTGACAGCAGCTTAAATCTCAAAGCTTTGGTATTCCAAGTACCAAGATTGAATAATTTTCTTTTTCTCCCACTGTGAGAGAGAATACAACAAAATCGAATGTAACACGAGCGCGCGTGAGGATATGATTATTCATTTCAGGGAATGCTTCACTGAGTTGCGGAACTTTTATGATTAGAAATAATGCAATTCAGTAATAAGAAAGTGATCCCAAGACTCAGATATATGATTCAAATAGTTTTTGACGTCGATCGGAATCAAAAGGACCAAATGGTGATGTAGTTTTACATGATATCTTCATCCAAATCGAAATACAAAATAAATCAGGACTAATTATCGGACCAATAAATGGCATTGTCCCAAAAACACCTCCAATCTCCTTTCAAAGAGCTGAGATCGGACCATGTTTGGTTTACACTTTGTGTCACCCATACCAATCTCCTTTCAAAGAGAGTATTGTTGGGCTCAAATACGTCTGAAGGTAGACCCAAACCTGCAGACCAAGTGGTTCAAATGGTCGGTGTAAGACCCAACCTTGCGTACAACCTTAAGAATCCAATCGTAAAACTAACAAACGATAAAACCAATAAAAAAAACTAAAATGCAGTAAATATCTTTGACTTGATAAGATCCAGGTCTTACTAAAAGCCAATCCAACATGCCGTTTAAAGAAAAAGACCAATCCAACAGACAACATTATAAACTCTCTTAAAACGTTTTGTCTTCCAAAGTTCAAACATAAATCAGAACATTTTAGGCTTTTAGCCCCCATTGTGTACGTCTCCTAGCCGACGCCTACTCGATGCATCTCACTTCCATCAACAGCAGGCATCTCAATCTCCTGTCATACAAGCAAACAAAGAAAAGCCTTATACTCCTAACCAAAACAAGAGTTTTATAATGACAACAAGATCAGATAATCTAGCATTAACCAACTCTCATGACCGTCCCATGAGACAAGGCCTCCTGCAATTACAATAAAGTCCCACGCAGATATATGTACATAAATCACTATCATCTTTCCAAAATAGTGCCCTAGTTGATCCAATACTATACAGATTGATGGCAACAAAAAAAAACTAACATACATGGTTAGATCCTGGCGTCGGATTAACATACATGGTTTTTACATTTGGCGCCGGATAAACTACCCTTTTAAGAAACTTAACGATTACCACATAGCCACAACCGTTGAGTGATCATGTATGCCCCACACATTATGAAAAGTCAGGCGATTGTGGGCCAGTTTTTGGGTTACCGGTTATTAATCTTTTATTGCCAACTAACATGGTTGTGTGTCGCATTAACATACATGGTTTTTTACATTTGGCGTCAGATAAATTACCCTTTTAAGAAAATCAATGGTTAGACATACACATAAATTATTAAAGAGCCAAGCTGGTAAAGTTATGAGTAAGTAACTGAAATTTATAACAGAAATATAACTTCTGTAATTTCTAAATATGTTGAACTTGTAAAGAAATTTCTATTGAGGTTAGAATGAAAGTAACATACTACTTCCTACTTAGACCGGAAAAAAAATCTTATAAACAAAATCTAATTCCATGCAACAAATTCATATTTCAATCACATTGAAGTGCAGCTAATGTCTAGCAGATTGAGGTTCAGCTAATTTTAGTTCAGTTGATGATTTCTCATGTATAAAAACTAAAAAAGAAACTATTAATATTGTACTAGAACAAGTCATTTATAGCAAAGAAACTACAAGATTATATTGGTAAATAACTTTTTTTAACGACAAATAAAATTTTCAATAACATAGCTAGCAAGGAACCTGAAAATACAAAGTGTTTGATGCAGTGGTCCATTCAACTATTTGGACTTTTTGGCGCTTTACGAACGAGACCACGTGTGCGACTAAAAAGCCAAGCAAAGGCCTCATTCCTAACGATGTTAAGGAATACACCTTTAATTGGATCTCCAATAGATTTGAGAAAGCTAGTTTTATATGGATAGAATGGCTTTGTTATCTATGTAACGCTCTCTTTTCCTTGTATCTAATCCTAGCTCCTTGCTAGTTCTAATGCAAATTTCCTTGTGAGGAAAGACAATGAAAGTGATAATAAAACACCAAACCTAAAAACCTAGCACCTAGATTAGATCCACTCGCTATAAATACAGCCAACACAACCCTAGAAAATACCTAAAGAGACGGTTTCTTTGTGAGACGTTGAAAATACAAGATTTCTAACTAAATGCACTCACACTTTAGGCTTATCTTATGATTAGCAAGCTAGATGAGTGACAAGAATTGCAACCTTAGACTGTTAGACAGATAAGTTGAGATAAAAGGTGACAATAAAAGCAATATCATTTTAATGAAGAACTGAAGACTACAAATCAAAGAAAGATCACTGCTTTTAAGTATAGTTATATATACAAAGAAAGAACCATGAGAGCAATGATATGACGAAAAACGACTAAAAACTAAGAATCACAAAACCACCAAAAGAACGTACCTAACGATAGATACATCAAACGCATTAGAGACTATTCGCTGAACTGAAATAACTATAACCGCATATTTGAGATGCATCGAATTGAATTAGATGCATCTTTATTCATTTATATGCATCACAATTAGTTTCGAAAGTGATTTTGAAGTGAAAACGATGCAAAGTAGTACTAGCAACAAATTTGACCCGTAGAGGACGAAAAATACTTAGGATTCGTCTAATTTGATGAAATGCATCTAATATATGTATATGCATCTAATTTTTAGCTAGAAAATATATTATGATGCATCTAAAAGATTAGGAATGCATCTAATTCAAATGGACCATTATAATGAAATCCGTATTGAAAATCAACTGAATAGGGGACAAACATCACCTTTCAAAAAAAAATATAATAATAAATAAAATCTTGAAGCAACAGAGGAATTTGATGTGAATAATGCCCTAAGTAAACTAATGTTTGTATCTATGCTTTATATAATATAATGGAAAGGAAGCATAATTTAATCAACTAGTTTTGAAGGAATCTGCATCACACATAACCAGTGTATTTAAACCTGGTTTTTAGTGAATTTAAATTCTGTGAGCATCAGCAGCTAGAAAAAATATAAGTTTCATATTCCGAGGGGCTCCAAATGAAATGGTTGGAGATAATGGTGGATGAGATCGAATGAAGATGAAATGGTCTTGTGATGTGTAGGACTTTGGTTTACAAAGAAGTTGACAACGAATAATCAGTAAGAACAAATATAGGATGGTTGAATATGAATACGAAGAGAAACGGTAAATGTGGCTACTTAACAGTCATTCAGTAGCTGGTGGAGTATGCATGAGAACTACAACATGGATCATTTGGAGATATCGTAACCGGGTTTATTTATTCTAAACCACTTAGGAAAGACGGCACTCTTAGCTTAGAGGTTAAACTTCTCTCATATTCTTAGATTCGTCATAGGAACAGAAATTTTAAAGCCACTTGGATCGAATGGATCTATGATCCAATTTTAGCTTGTACAAAACCTTTGTAATACTCTTTTTTCTAGCTTCTTGTTAGTTGCTTAATAATATTGCCATTCAAAAAGAATAGGCATTCGATTGCATAATTGGCATAAAAATAGTTGAGATTTAACTTGACCAAACCTTGACTATTAGTTCATACAATAAATTTGAAATTTACTCCATCAAATATCGCATTTGTTAGACGGACAAAGGATTAGTAGACCTATAAAACCCATGCTGAAATATTCACATGTTCTTTGGATGATTAATCAAATCATGCTCTTTTAAAATATCTAAATGATACGCAAGAGCAAGTTACTATATAGAAACTCCCAGACGGTAACTGTGGAGCGAAAGCACAATCCAAAACCAGTCATCAGAAGTTTACTTCACATGCATTTTATTTGATATGTTTAAATTTACTAGAATTCTCATCAAAACATAATCCAAAACGAGTTGGCTTATTAAGTAAAAAGGTTTAAGACTCTTTAATTTCAAATAGCGCTTTAGGAGTAGCCCGAGATAGTTGCCTCCAAAAAGACAATGCTTATAATATGTACGTACATAGTAACATAATCAAATATATGCATGCAGTAATACATAAGTGAAGAAATTAAGGTTCTATCAAATTCTTGGATTAGCTAGGAAAAGTAATATTTATTGGATCAAATGTAATGATTCGGTTTTCCATTGTATGAACTTTTTGTAATCTTGATATATATATAAGTATCTAGATCTCCTTGCTAGCTTATAATGAATTGTCTTTTAAAAAAAGGAAAAAAAAATAATAAATATCACAATGACTATCACTAAAGATCACCCAGAAAACATACCTAGTGAATAGATGCATCACAAGCTGAAGATAAACTCCCTGAATTGAAAGGTAAGCGGATATCGATAGATTGGGCTTTGGTCTTTCATACGGTGAGAAAAATCGCTATAACTAGCAAACTCATGGAGCTTGTGGAAAGTTTTTGATACCAAATTGAATCTTACAACTGTCCACGGTATTTCCACTACCAAAAAGGAATCGTCTTCCTTTTCACCCAACACAAGATCCAGTACAGTAGTCTGTAATGTAACAGGACTTCCACGTCTAAATAATCGATTGAAATACCAACCAATTTCCTTAAGATCAACAATGTATTTCACAAACCACTCCGAATAATCTCTCTTCAACTCATGAATTTTTAACGTTGAATCGACAGGATGATTCATTTCAACATCAAGAAAGTGACCTCGAGACTCAAAGATATAATTCACATTTTTTCTAACAGATGGGGTTGATATTTTGTGAACCGACTCCCTATCAAAATTGAAATACAACACAAATCTATTATCACTGATCCAGTGGACAGCATTGTTCCAATAAACACCACCCTTAAACTCCATTTCAAGATCTGAAATATTATAGGCAAGTTTAACTCTACATGCAGGCTTGCAAGTACGAGTCTCTGAGGAATAAACTCTTATCTCAAACGTCTTTTCTTCTAAGCAATAAACATATGCAATTTTGTAGTGAGGTGATATTGAAGGATCAAAAGCTAAGCTCATACCTATTAAATATGAATCATTATCACGTACACGAAGCCTGCTGAATTGATTGATAGTTGGATTATATACGTAATCCTTATTCCACACACCACTACATAGAAATAGACCATTTACAGCATTCCGAATAGTAAAAATATTAGCTTCTGGATCAAAGTTAGGAGTTAGGTTAGGAGGTTTAACCGGATTGCCAATATCATATGGAACAAATCCACATTTTGCATATTCGCTACTACTGACAGGAATAAATAATCCAGAAGGGGGTTCCGGATTAGGGTTTCTAAGTTTATGAAATTCAGGGTTTCGAATCAGCGTGTTCCATTTTTTGGATACACGCATTAATCGAACTAGCAATCTAGTAGGTAATCTTGACAAGATATCCATCAGAAGGTCTTCATTCGATGCAACTTGGTCAGCAGCGGGTTCTATGGGGATTAATGGTGTTTTGGCAAAACTGAGCCTGACTGGTTTGTTGTTCTTTATGCGTTTAGGTGTCATGGCTGAATTGATCATTTGAATGACTGGAGAAGCTGCTGTAGTTACGAGAGCTGGATCTTGTTGTGGAGTTGTAGAGAAGCAGCAAAAGGCAAATGGAAAATGGAATGAGAAAGATTATGAATGGTATGTGTGAAAATGACTGTATACATTGTATATTCTTTTTTCATGTTTCGGACAAGTTAAGAAACCACTTTACTACTTGTGGATATGACCGACACAATCCGATTTTGTTAGGAAATAAATTTAAACTAATACTTTAATACAATAGTCTTTCAAAACACAGTTTTAATTGCTATGATTATACATTTTGAAAATGTAAAACTTTATGACACATTTAGCATTTTTTTCTAAAGGATGTGATTTGTACATACCGAGTTCTGATTTACACACATTAACGTAGTGTTTGGTATGATGTAATCAAAGCCAGAATAGAAAAGATTATTACGATGTAATGAAAAAATATTGTTTGTTTACATTTATAGAATGTAATGATTTATTACAGGGAATGACTCATTACACCAAAACCATTCCTTAGGGTGGTGGCAATCATGCTTAACCCCATACCTCACCACCCACCAATAATATCATTCCGCCTCATCTCATACCTCAACCATACCTCACCATACTTTTTAGTGGCAACCATGATTTCATACCTTAACTAATTTTATTTTTTTATTTTTTATTTTCATAAATTATATTAAACAATTTAATAAACTTTGATATATAGAAGGTAGTAGTATTTTTTTTTTGGTATGGATCCTAAAAATTCGTCTAGTATATATAGAAGGATTTTTTTTTTTTTTTTTTTTTTTTTTTTTTTTTTTTTTTAATCACGCTCCCCACCAACAGATCTATCCCCAACGTACCAAAAATTTAAATGCTAACGGCTCTTTTTCTTTCATGCTGTCTTGGCAAAATATGCCGCAAGTCACCATACCGCAGGCACACCGCAGGGGTGGCTGCGGTGTTGCCGTGCGGTTTCAACCCATGCTGAAGCCATGCCGTGTGCATTGCCAGTACCCTTAGGGGTCCCCTATTTTTTTTTCATTACATCTTGTAATGGAATAAAAATTACATAAAACCACATCATTAACTAACCACATTAAATTAACTTCCTATTATAAATTGATATTTTAGTCTTTTTATTATCGATTCCAATATGTTTTCATACAAACCAAATATGATTAACAACGACAATGAATCATTACATTACACTACTCATTCCATTACATCATTTATTGCATACGACATTAAAGGTTTTAACAAATAGAAATTATGATACGTTTAGCAAGTAGCCTGTGCAAATCACTTCCTCTATTAATGGTTATAATTTTATTAGGATTAATTTCATATATCATCTTACTTTCATAATAACTTCATATATACTTAAAGTGCAGTCAATGAATGCATAATGTACAATGTTTTTAAAGTATGTTTGGGTATATATGAAATTTTTAAATTTAATAATCGGAGATATGAAATTGTCCCATTTTATTAAGTAGTCAAGGAAAAAAAAAGAATAGACAATGAGCTTTTATACAAGCATATTTTGAATTTACAGGTGAACCAAAAGAGCCTAACTGATTCGCTTCTATACACTATCCAAGTTGCGAAATAGTTTAACATCTTCGCTTAAAGCGTTTTTCCAAAAACCTACGTACCAAAAGACAATTGTTTCCTATATATATATATATATCCAAATTTGAAGTTAGTTATCGTTTTTTTTTGTTTTGTTTTTTTTTTTTTTTTTTTTTTTTTTTTTTTTTTTTTTTTTTTTTTTTTTTTTNTAAAGTATGTTTGAGTATATATGAAATTTTTAAATTTGCTAATCGGAGATATGAAATTGTCCCATTTTATTAAGTAGTCAAGGAAAAAAAAAAGAATACACAATGAGCTTTTATACGAGCATATTTTGAATTTACAGATGAACCAAAATAGCCTAACTGATTCGCTTCTATACACTACCCAAGAGTGCGAAATAATTTAACATCTTCGCTTAAAGCGTTTTTCCAAAAACCTACGTACCAAAAGAAATTGTTTCCTATATATATCGCCAAATTTGAAGTTAGTTAGCGTTTTTTTTTTTTTTTTTTTTTTTTTTTACGGCATTAGAATATAAAAAGAAGCTTAGCAAGGAGCTAAGTGAGAATTAAAAGGGAGTACATAAAGCGTTTTGTGGGTTAAAAAGCAACTCTAGCCAATTACAAGACAATTTACTATGCCTATTTGTGATCCAAAGAAAAGTGTAATGCTTGATGTCATTAAGGATGAGGTCTTTATTAGGCCTTTTTGAAGCGAAGACGAACTCATTCCGAAAACGCCATAAGAACCATAAGGTGGATTCAGCCACCGCATCCAACAATATAGAAACTTTGGGAGGTAAATTTGAACGTGTTGACAAGAAAACACATCGTTGAGGTTCTCTACATGAATGTTGTTTAAGTCCCACCATTTAAGGACATCCTTCCATATATTTAAAGCAACACAACATTTGACAAGGGCATGATCTTCCGTCTCAAGATCGTCATCACATATTGGGCATCGAGTTGAGTGAAGATCGATGCCTCTAACTAACATTACATTTTACCACAAAATATCTATACTACCTTATAATGTATTTAGGACATCTATATTTAGAAGTATTAAAATGTTTAAGACCAAAAAATATTTATTTAATAGGAAAGATGCATACACATATAAAAAGTCTTGGTTGTTACAAGTATAGCTTTCAATGCTTGTAATCATTTAAGACTTACAAGAAAAGAAGCATAGTGTACACCCTTTAATGCACATTTCCAGACTTACAAGACAAGAAACATAGTGTACACTACTTTAATGCACATATTAGAAAAAAAAAATAAAAATCACACTAATGCTATTTAATGTAGTCAATTAATTAACTGGTCAATAAATACAATTAATACAGTTATTTGATGTATGTTAAAAACTTTATAACATAATTTTTATGACTAGTTTAGGAAAACATTTTAATTATGAAAGAGATTTTATCATAAATCACTATAACTTACAAAGAGTGAGGTTTTTGTATTCCGAAAAGAGTGTGGAGCAAACTTTGTGTGTAGAACTCCCATCCAACTTTATGCAAACTGTCTATTATAATAAATAATGCTTAATAATAATATAATAATAAATAATGATAATAATAATAATATAATAATAATAATATAATAATAATAATATAATAATAATATAAATAATAATAAATAATAATATAAAAAAAAAAAAAAAAAAAAAAAATAATTATAATATGACAAATATTTTAAAATGTATTCATACTTGCCACTACGTCTTTTTATAAGGTATCTGAATAAAAATCTTTTTCCTTAATGATACACTAATCTTTGTTTTTATCTTTTAATGGGTAATGATG
>LBNU01004370.1:0-20271 GCA_014162995.1 Artemisia annua | reverse complement strand
TTAAGCAATAACAGTTCACACTATTATCATAAGTGGAAAAAGCAACAAGATATTTAAACTGAGCATAACACATTGCAAACATACTACATGAAGACATACATTTAGAGGCTAATCACGAGACAATGAATATAATACAGTATGAACATATACCGTTAATGAAATTTGAAGCATAATAATTCAAAATAGATTAACAGATCATTGATAACATATAAAGCTTTTAGTTATCACCAGTACGTACAAAATAGGCGCATACATAAAGCAACACAAAAGCAAACACATATTAATACATACAACTATGTTTACTAGCATGATATATTTGAAAGTCATTGTTATTCGTACAAAGCAAATTGAATAATACAAAGTTATAGTAATCTAATACAAACTGGTTATATTGTATTATAAGACAAACTAACAAAAGATATGACACATAATGCGTATAATCCATATCACGAGAACAGTGACTACAGTATAGCAAACACATACCGTATTAGTAAATAAATATACATCTTAAGACATACCGATCAAAATCAAAGATTGCACACTTTGAGACTGTCGTGCTGATAACGTGTTGTGAAACAACGGACCTACTAGCACAATAAGAACAATGATCAAAGAACATAAGAGAGTATGAGAGGGAAAGATAGAACTTGTTATTGGTGTGTCTTCTCATTACATTAGGTACCTCTATTTATAGGGTCCTTAACATGAATGGTATTAAGTACATATTGGGTGTTACAAGACCAATCATAAAGGACATGAATATGATGATTAATGTACAATCAATATAATAAATATATATTCATAACANCTCGCAATTACTCAAGTCGAACAATTAAGGCTCGAATTACACATGAAACTCTATTTTTTGCATTTAATTCCAAGCATTAGCTTGTTGTACTCTATGCAATCTTGACGCCTCCACATTAAATTTTAGGACCCAATCTTATAGTATTATAGATTATGTACAATTAACTTTTGCACAATTACATACATAAATTAACTGGTTAATAAATACAATTAATGGAGTTATTAAAACACCCCTACAGAAGCTTGGTTTAGGCTTATTTAACGTTAATAAGCTAATCCAAATGCTCAACCTTGGCTTGTGAGCTTATTTATCATAAGCAAAAGCTACTTATTCAACATAAGCTTAAGCCCACAATATAAGCTTAGTAAAACACCGCCTTAAGGTTAGCTTATCATAAGGATTCCTCATACTAACAAGAACTTCACATTATCAGAAGGTTTAGCCATTTAGGGGTCATCTATGGCTTCTCATATTTATTATAGTTGGTTTGGAAGTTTTTCCTTGGTAAGTGTTCTTTTGGATACTATTCTTTAACTTTATTGTTGTCGCGAAATATTGGTTTATTTTCCAACTTTGTTATTTCAGAGCAAGGCAATTGATTAACTTAGTTTTTAGGTAAAAGGTCAACGACCCAGTAAATATATTACTCCAAAAATCATTTAAGTACAACGGATATGGGTGAATCCCATATCTCAGCCCGTTACATAGGCGAAAAGCTTACATAACAAGATACTTCCTATTTTTCTAAACAAGAAACCAAAACCACTAACCTCATGATAATAAAAAAAACTCTGACAAAATATAACCTATTTCCTACGTCCTTGTAGATTAAAGCCATACATGGCATTAAGAGCATCCAAATTCCCAGGAAGGTCATAAATTTGCTTCGAATAATCATCATAGTCATCAAATTCATCTTCACGCTCATGACCACCATCAAAAAGATTTGCTGATTCGTCGAACGTGTTAAGAACCTCATCATCGTCACTATCAGAAACCTCAACATCACCCACCTTTGAAAATGGGTTAACCCTCTTAGTGGAAGAGGTAGACGGAACATGATGACCATCATCATCCACAAGAGTAGCTTTCCCATCAATAAGTAGCTTTTCAAGCTTTCCAATTTTCTCAACTATAGGAGTAGAACCAACTCCCTTTGTTCCCATTGAATCACTCACAAGCGGTTCTTGTGATGCATTCCCGCTTAACGACTCATCCTTATTAACTTCCATTGTACGACCAGAATCCACATCCTTGTTGTTGTCAATAGTAGGAACACCAAAAGCATCCGTATCATCCATACTAAGAGCATCAAACTGGTTTGATGTAGAGATCTTCGTTCCACTAGAACTAGCCACATCAGAAGTCTTCTTCTTAGTGTCATCCACTTTCTTAGGTTCAGGAGGAGTCTTTTTGGGTTGATATTGAAATTTCTTACCCATAACAGGTTTAGTATACCCTCCTTGACCTGGATTTGTACGACCTCCTTGCTTACCCTTTTTCTGTTTAGTGAAAGTCTTGAAGCCGTCATTAGCAGGTTTACTAGGCTGAGCAGCAGGTACAACAACTTTTGGACAGGCAACCATAGTATGACCAAAAATCTTACACGTCTCACACCGAGGAGGTTTCCACTCGTATTCAACCCTTATCTTCTCAATAGTCGATCCCGATCCATCAAGTAAAGGGATCTCAACATTAAGGCTTTCCCTGAGCACCTCATCCGACTTCACTTCAATCATGCATCTAGCAAAACAACTACGGCCCCACGATTCCTTGCACATTTGGCTAGTAAACGCATCTAACCTTTTTGGTGTGCCAATCAATGTTGCAAGAAGACTAAGGCCATCATCAGAAAACATAGCAAGAGGAACATCATGGAATTNACTCGTATTCAACCCTTATCTTCTCAATAGTCGATCCCGATCCATCAAGTAAAGGGATCTCAACATTAAGGCTTTCCCTGAGCACCTCATCCGACTTCACTTCAATCATGCATCTAGCAAAACAACTACGGCCCCACGATTCCTTGCACATTTGGCTAGTAAACGCATCTAACCTTTTTGGTGTGCCAATCAATGTTGCAAGAAGACTAAGGCCATCATCAGAAAACATAGCAAGAGGAACATCATGGAATTTCACCCACACCGGGATGTTGGTCAAATCCTCTTTAAGCAAATTGGTGTTCAAAGTCCAGGGCTTTAGAATAATAGGGACATTTCTAATCAACCAAGGGCCGTTTTCAAGCACATCATCAACACCTTTCTTCGAATTGAACTTAAAGAAGAAGAACCCCTTTGCATTCATCATTACTCTTTGTAACCCGTACTTAGCCCACGCATTGCGTACATAGTAGTCAACAACAGGAAAAGCAAGGCGTTGGCCAAGAAAGTACCCATACAACGTATTCTCAAACCTATTGTTTACCTCTTCAACCACTTTCATAGGAACATACAAGTCCACACCATTTGATTTCTTGCTACATTCCAGCCTACGAAAATTAGATATGTGTCTCTTAGGTTCATTAGAAGTAGCACTCGCATATGATGTAGACGATTGCTTCAATTCATCCACGCCAACCTTATCAACACCAATAACCACATGTGAATTCGCAACCGTTTCAGTAACATGGTTAGCAGTTGATTAACTTAGTTGGAAAGTGCTGCAGCGTGAGAAACTTGCCGCGTTGCCAGAGAGGCTCCAATTTTTAAAGAACAACTATCGAAAGGTTGTATATTTAATGCCCGTGGTTAATATTCGCACTTGATATCATTAGATCGTTTTCTCGTTTATTTACTAAATATGAACTTTATAGATAAAGCCAAGTTTCAAAAGATGGGTGCTGGCTTAAAATTTAGGTTTGAATCGCTTGAATCAGCCATGGACGTGGTATTCAAATGTTTTTTTTGCACTTTTTTGTTTACATTATACTGAGATATATGTGCTAGATATTGAGTAATCAAGTCGACGCATCTTTCCATTTTGCAGTTAGAAAGAACCAGCAAAGAGCAACTCGATAAGTATTATGCTAATCTTATTTGCACTCAAAGTATCTTATGGCTTATGGCTTATGGCTTATGATAACGTACCCTGCTAGTAATAATAATGAGTTAGTAGGTTTCAGTTTTTGTTTAAGATTTCAAATTGTTAGCTTTTACTAATTTCTTGTAAATCTTTAGAATCAAAAAATATAATATCAACTCTCAAAAACATGTATAATAATAATATCACATAATTTAGCATGATGCAATAAGGACCATGTAAGTATATATGTCACTCGACCATAACTTCATCGTTACTATAAAGACAAAACAACATTTAAAACTTAAAAATTTAAAGCGATTAAAGTGGTTTTACAAATACTACTTTAGCGTTTAATGATTTTAGATTTTAATTTTTTGTTAATCATTCAATCGCATTTAACTAACTTACATATATAACACACGTACATAATCATTTTCACCATCCATCATTTTTAGTAATAAGATTGGGTTTTTTTTTGTTAATCATTCAATCACGCTAATCTTAATGACATTGTTAAGCAAGCTTTTAACCACGACAAGGTTAATGTAAGCGTGTAGTATTTTGTTTATTACGCTTTTATGTTTTACTAATCGCTTACTAATTTTCTTATATACATTTCATATTTATTTTAATCCCAATCTCTACATCTTAATCACAAAATCGCAACTATAATTATTGTTATAAATTTCTGTTGCTAGTCGCTATGCATGGGTAATCGTCTGTAAAGAAAAAAGAAAAAAAAAAACAACGTAGAGAAGAAATAACATATGTTTAGCAAACTTTTCTGTTGTTAAAGATATTTCCCAACTATAGTTATCTAAAAAACTAATATCCAAAAGTTTGTTACAATAAAAAAGGTACTCTTACAAACAAACTCATGTGTTGAAACAAACATTTCTATATAAAGTTAATTACTTGTACAATAGACACAATTACAAATATACAGTCTGCAATGGTGTGGTAATGAACTATGTATAACAGATTAGTCACGGTATATAATACATAGGGTTCGAAAGCTTGAACGATCTGCTAGCTATTGAAGTACCAGCTAAATCGCTCCATTGATCACCCAAGTTCCCAAGAATTCTGAATCCTTCGTCAATCACCTCTTCCCTTTTTTCTGATTTAAATGCAATGGCCGATTTTTCATGGTCGTTTTCACCTCTGCGAAAGCTCAAAAATTAGTTCAACATTTGATGATTCAGGATGATATTCCAAATTTCAATAGTTGTCATGGTAAAATTAGTCATAATGATCATTCTTAATCACAAATGTCTCAGAGTTTGGAAACATGCCTTAAAATGAGTTTGTCCCACATAACATATCCAGCATTCGTTAGATTTGTAATGGTAACATTTCTGCGGTTTTCGCCACGCCCTGTCAACAAGATGATCTTGAAACCGAGCCTCAAAACATTCTCGTATAGCTTTAAACTTGGTTTTATTACGGGTGCTACACCCTCAAGGATCCATCTGTCGAATTGGGCACTATCGAAAAAATCCAACCTATGTATACATCCTCAAAAACATATTAGAATTTATCCATCCTATTTCAAATTTAAATGAATGTAAATTCAGATTTCCTTGATCTACTTTTAGTAATATTTTTTCTAGAATCAAAATCTTTATTGATGGTTTATATACTATTGATGGTGACAAATCAGATTTCTTGAAACAGAATCCTTTATTGGCAAATCAAGATACAGTGAATTAGTACCCGAATCCATGATCAGCATAATACGGAAGATTTGAGAGCAAGGTTTCATCGATGTCGAAAACCCAAGCATCCATTCCATCTTCCTCCAATTCCAGGCTATTGGCATAAGCTTCAGCCTCTTTAGAAACTGTTTCAAGATCAATTTTATAAGATCTACCTAACATATATTCTTTCATGTATTCAGCACATTCTCTTGGAATCGTTTTCCATGGACCCAAATTGTTGGCTTCAGCCGCAACCCTCCAACTTGTGCATTGCATATTTAGCTCTTCGGTTATGTTTTTGAGACGTGTATCTGGGAATTCAACGATCAAAGGTCTTGGAAGGAGGTCAGGGTCGAGGTCAAGGTCTATGTCTATATCATAACATAAAGCTATGGAAACAAGGCACAAGAACATGGTATATCCAATGAAATCCATGTTTCTAAGATCAAAACGAAAATCAAGATATTGCAGAAGCTCTAGATTATCGTCTTGATCTTTCCTTGGTTCCAAATATTGGTACAATGTTTATATCCGGCTCCTAAATCACCATCGGCTGAGCAGTCAGAGGGAATCTCCGGTCTGTTAGCCTGTCGGCGATGTAAGGAGAACGGGATTTTGTTGAATGAAAATAAAATTGTAAATAAATAGTTTTGCGATGATAAACTATGGCCAATGCTTTTTTTGGCTAACTTCGTCATAATAATTGACAGAACCAAAATCATTGCATTCACTTCCACCCCTGCTTCATATTTAACGGGAAAATTGCATATTTGGGTAACATTCTTTGCATTCTTTTCTAATTTTGGTAACATTCTTTCAATTACATTAATTGCGAGACTATTATTCCCTTGTTTCTTTAATTGTGTCAATATGAACGGTAAAATTATAAATTCTCTCATTTTCACCCAATTTACATATCTTGTTGTCCACGTCATTTTTTTCTTTCCAACTCATCACTCTAGGTTTATGCATTGAGTTTATTGCTAATGTTTACATATGTTGAGGTTAATTACAATATAATATGACAACTATGTATAGAAATGTGCTTTTGGGGGGTATTATCTACCTTTCTTATATTTTATGAGATCATTAAAATCTCTTATTTCTTTAATTGCTTTAAAAAGTTTGATTGATTATCTTTATTTGACATGACTCTTAAACTTATTATAGAGTAATAAGATTGTTTCTTCAATATAATGACACCATAAAATTAAATGCCATACATAAGATCTAACCATAAAATTAAGTGTGGGTAAAAGTTAAACTTTTGCTTACATTTTTTTGAAAAGCGTGAGCAAAACTAAACTTTTGCTTAATTTTTTTTTTAAAGTGTAAGTAAATATGTACTTTTACTTACACTTTTTTGTGTGTCATTAAAAATGGTGTCACTAAAAGTCCTTTTTTTTTGTAGTGGTAGTTTAATATAAACATTTTTGAGCAATTAGTTATGCTTGCTAGCTTATTGAAGCGGCTCTAAGTAAGGTGCTTCACGTCATTACTTTTCTACCTCAACAATCAAAAGTAGCTAAACACCCGAAATAACTTATCCGCTTGCTGTATTATGACGGTAGTCTATGTAGATACTCACTTTTGTAATACATATAGTGCTGTTTGAGGGGATGTTTGGGAAATCCAATTAACTAGCGTACGCATACCATATAAGCCATGTATTTGTTTATAAACAATTATAAAGACAATGAAAGGGACAAGTTTGGATTGGCTTAACAGCTTATTCCAAACATTAATCAAATAATATGGTCCAAAATAGCTTCATGATTATAAGCTAACATGCAGCTTTTTAAATGAGCTTACCCAAACAATCGCTATATATGCATATCAACACCCATTAAATTAATAAGCGTCAATTGAAAAGTGTGATTCATTTCATCTGAACCACCGTTAAGCTAGAAACTTGGGGCTTACAATTATTAATTCATTGTAGTATTAAAAAAAAAAATAGAACAGAGAAACAACAAGATGGAGAGATCATCTCCAATGTTACGATTCATATTCAGCTTCAACTACAACATTCTTTTCGATTGTAAAATTCTGAAATAAAATGATATAAAATAAAACTCCTGCAAAAACAAAGGGTGTTAAATGAAAATCTTAGAATGGGTAAATTACATATGTGGTCTATCGACAGTAGTGGTTGGCTTTTGATGTTCAGGTTTGAATTTGTTTATCGAAAAAGCTTCATGTTACGCTTAAAAAAGTAAAAGCTCTAAGTCATTCTACATGAACTCGAGTCGAGTTTTAGAAAACCGAATTCATGACGGCTCAATTACAATTCTTCAAAATTTATAACCATTCAGAAAAAAGGTAATATTAAATTGAGTAATAATGTAGGGTCTTGTCTAGAAAGCTCTTTGAGCATGCCGATGTCTTGGGTAGACATAAACAGCGTGTTTTCAAGAGACTAAATGAAAGGGGTCTACTTCGAAAGTGGGTAACGGATACAAGCTTTGGTACTCAGGCACTAGGACATCGAGAATAAGAGTTCGGGTTATTTTGGCGGCGGGTCTTAAGGATATTGTAGTGCAAGTGAACAAGAGCAACGATAGGATCCTGGAGATTTCTTTGGTTATTGATGGAGAGAGAATTAATATAATCAGCGCATACGTACCTTAGGTGGGTCTTAGTGACGTAGAAAAGATGAGGTACTGTGACTCCCCGAATGAGCTCGTAAGGGAGTGCCCGTCAGACCAACGACAGATTATAGGGGTTGATTTATCGGTCATATAGGAGCTGCAGCAGATGGATACGTAGGGCTTCATAGAGGTTTGGCTATAGAGTTAGGAATGATGAAGGACGCTTGATATTAGAGTTTGCTACTGATCACAACTTGGTTGTAGCGAACTATTTCTTCAAAAAGAGAGACGCTCACTTAATTACCTTCCAAAGTGGGGGCCAAAGTACCCAAATTGAGTATCTGCTGGTGCGCAGAGGAGAACTTAAAGCCAGTGGAAGAGCCAGAATTTGTGATTACGGGGGGCATCATACAATAAAAAGGTTTTTAGTATGACTTGAGCGACTCGGGTTTGGTTAATGGCAGCAAAAGTCTTCTCTTCATGCATATAAAATTAGTAAACTTTAAATTTTATTGATTTTTAAACTCCTTAATTCCTAAATCACATTTAACATTATACCACTGACATGTTACAAATATATATATAGTGAATTAGTGATTTTCGAAAATATTATTTGAGCAAAATACAAAATTTTGTCACTAGAAAACAAAGGAGAGATGAAAAACTATAAAGGATGCACAAAATACTACTAGTATTAAATGCTACTCCATATATTAAATTCGTATTATAGTTACTACGGTAAATAATGAATTCTATTAACTCTTCAATCACGAAACCCCACGTCTCCACTATCCATTGTCCCACTTTCCCATATTAACTCTTATTCTTTAACTTTTTTCAGATGAACCAGTCTACCGGAGATGATATTTGTATTGAAAAACATCATCATTTTTAGAAACATGAGGGATTGTAGAGGGTACTCGGGTTATTTCCATGAGGGCACCACACATCTTTTCTAGTAATTTGACTTTTTTTCTATATATTTTTGTGTGTTTGCAAAACTTTCGTTGAGGGCGCCGCCCCCCGCTGCTATACACGTGGCTCCGCCCCTACATAGAGCATGCAAGGACTGCAGGGTCTTTCCAAACGAGACATGCTCATCTCAACACAGATTGGTAGCTTTGGATAAACTTATTGAGAGACAACGACACATAATGGCGATAGGGATGTCGAGGATTTTGTGACAGAACTTAAATGGGGATGCGTAGTGTCTGTTAGAGTGAGAGTCTCAGAGGAACTTTCTGCTCGGGTAGAGGACTTGACTGTTAGTAACGTAGATCGGATGTGAAACTCCATTTCATGCATCATTAAAGACGCAACAAAGGATTCCTTAGGTGTGGCTAGTGGGTTAGTGATGTAGCGTGAAGCTACAGGTCTCGGCTATCCACGCACATCCGCGAACTACCTTCATTTTTTGGAACTAATAAAGCTGGAACGGCGCAAGGACTCATGCTCTCCCGGATGAGACCTGATGTGTAAGGAAAGCTTTAAATTTATAATACTAGTTTCACCGATTTTAATAAACCAAACACACGGGTAAAGTATAACCCACGTTGGTAGTATTAGATTAAGGTAAGACCAGGTCATATCCACAGGGACTTAGTTCGTTCGGATTAAGTATAATAATCAGATTATAGAAATATGAGGAATTCAAATATTAAAACACATGCTTGCTTGGATAGCTTAGATAATAAAGTGACAATGCTTATGTTTGATCTCAGTTTGATAAAGGAGCACCACTTATAAGAAAGCTATTTTCGTCAAAAGAACAATTTCATAACTCGTAGGTTCAATTCAAGATTCATATTTACCCATTAAGTGATTTCTCTCGAAATAGTATTTTATATCAAGTCTAGATTATTATTGATTCTTCTAAGTGGATTTCTCCTTTCAAAGACTAGTAACGCAGACAAGTTCCTAGAATTGCGTTTAACACGTTGGTTCTTTCGACCTATCCCAACATATTATATTCAACCAGTTTCAATAAATAAACGTAATAAGACTAGAGATGAAATAGTTCACAATATAAACTTGAAATTGGTAGAGATCAAAACATAATCATAAGTCGCTTTATTATATTCACATATCCAAGCAATCACAAGAGGTTTAGCCTCTCATGGCTAATGAGTTCATGACAACAGAAGTGAGTAAATAGTAAACAAGAGACATACAGATTCGATTGATCAAATGATTACACAAGTGTCACAAGTAACCAAGAATTCGACACCAACAAGTACTTAACACCCCTTATTCTGATTCGTTCACCCCTGCAAATGGCTCAGGATCACGTATTACTTCGAACTTAACTTAGTGGAAATTGGTTATAGAGTGGAGAGTTCAAATGCTTGCAAATGAGCTCTATTTATAGGCATTATGATATGCGAAGTACGGCGCACATGCTTTGTGAGTGCGACGCACTTTCTTATTTTCTTGGCGCCAAAGCTTCATAAATGCAGAGGAAGTACGGCGCACTTTATTTGTAAGACCGGCGCACTTTTATTTAATATTATATATTGACTTCCTTTGACCGAGAGGAAAGTGCGGCGCACAATACTGGAAAACCGGCGCACTTGGCTTGCATGAAAAGCTAATCATGGAAGACTTCTTATTTATTTACTTCAAGTGGCAAAATAGTATGTTTTGAGATGTATCATGCTCAGATCATCCGAGAGTAAACCTGCATTCATTTTATGCTATTAAGTACCAAAAATTCACATCAAATGATCATAAAACATATAGTATAATGCTCAAGGAATATATATAATTAGAGCGTTATCAAATACCTCCACACTTAGCTATTGCTTGCCCTCAAGCAATCAGGCGAGAAACACCTCACGAAGGATTATTTTTAAATGATTCACACAATTCACTCGAATAGGGTTAAGTTCACTCAATAATTGCACAGACACGATTAAATAGCTACCATAGGCTTGCACAAAACAACAAGACAACTCCGACAAGGCGTAAGCACCAGACAATGATATCAATGAGGACTTTTTTCGGGTTGGCTTAGGGTTTAAGGGTATGAGCAAGGCATGGATAATTTTTCTTATAGGATTTGTAGAAGAATATACTAAACAGCTGCTGATCATCAATATACAAAGATCTTTCATTCCAACATATATATATATATATATATATATAGTATATATATATAGTATAATATTTATATATAATATAGTAAGGTATATATATAGTATATATATATATTATATATATATATATATGCATATATACTATATTATTATATATATATACTTTGCTTTCTTTTTCTCATCATTCATAAATTCTTTTGATTTTCTTTCAACATTTCTCATAACTTTCTTTTCTTTTCTTTTTTTTCATACTATTCTCATTTCGCAGCGATAATCAATCAATCTTCATTCATTTTGAGCATAAGTAACTTGGTTTAAGAATAAGGAAAAGGCTTAGGCTCAGCATGTTGTTCTAGGTGGCAATAGCACTAAAAAGGAGCGCTAGAAGGTTAATTCCTTGAATATACTAGTGACCAGTGTAGTCAACTAGATTATGATTTCAATGGATGGCTTTTTGGTGTAAATCCTAAGTTTCCCTCAATATCATATAAAATTGTCTATAAAGCATAAGAAATGCAATCTTATTGCGGCATTCGTTATTGATGTATAAGTGCAAGTTCTAGAGCTAATTTAAATCGTCGGCTCACTCATATATTTGGAAAAAGTGTAGCAGATATACACTTATAAAGGCTTATAAATATCTCACATTTGTGGTGAATGAAATTGTGTCTAGCTATAGTGTCAATCCAAGTGAATTTGCCTTAATAACTTGTAAAAACATATAATTTTTAAGTTTTTAGTAGGGAGAAATGGTTTAGTCATATAATCGGTTTTATGAAATAAATATTTTTACTATTTGACTTCCCCCCATACTCAAGTTGAACATTGCCCTCAATGTTTATAACTGGATATATATAAAAATAGGAAAATATTAGTAGAAAAAGAGAGTAACTTCCCTAGGCCAAATGAGAGAGCATGAAGAGCTGTGCTTCCCAAATGCGGTCTTCATAATAATCTGCAAAAGATAAAAACAAACACACAAAAATGAAAAATATTTTTGGGTTTTGTGGGTTTTATGTATTTTTTTTTATTTTTACCTCCACACTTAAGATTTACAGTGTGGTTTAAACAAAGCTTTAATTAAATAAGTGAAAAAAAATAAAAAAATTAAAAAAAAAATGAAACGAAATGAAACGGGTTGCCTCCCGCCAAGCGCTAATTTCAGAGTCTATAGCTCGACTCATGTGATTAGTATGATTTAGTCATTTGGAAAGAAGGGTGTTGATTCTTCCATTCTATCGTTGAAACTTTCTTCCTCATGGTACAATTTAAGCCTGTGACCATTGACTATAAAACTTTTATCGTCAAGTCCATATAGTTCAACATATCCGGATGGATATTGGTGTTTAACAATATAAGGTCCAACCCAACGGCTTGTAAGTTTTGGTTGTTTGATTTTGAACTTTGATTGGAAAAGGAGGACTTTATTTCCTTTTTTGAATTCTTTTCTCATTTTTAATTTCCTATCATGCCAAACTTTAGTTTTTTCTTTATAAAGACGAGAGTTTTCATAAGCATAAAAGCGTAGTTCGTCTAATTCATGAAGTTGAAACATTCGTTTTTCACCGGCTGCTATTAGATCTAGGTTACAATTTTTAAGTGCCCAGTATGCACGGTGTTCTAATTCAAATGGTAGGTGGCATGCTTTACCATATATGAGTTTGTATGGTGTTGTTCCAGTTGGAGTTTTATAAGCAGTCCTAAAGGCCCATAGAGCATCATCTAATTTCCTTGACCAAACAGCTGGATTTTCTTTAACTGTTTTTTCAAGTATTCTTTTAAGAGCTCTATTAGTATTTTCAACTTGACCACTAGTTTGAGGGTGATATGATGTAGAGAATCGATGGTTAACTCCATATCTTTTCATAGCTTTTTCCATTAATTTGTTTTAAAAATGAGTGCCTCTGTCGCTAATTAGAGCTTTTGGTATCCCAAAACGACAGAATAGTTTCTTAAGAAATGTTATAACAACTTTGGCATCATTTGTTTGAAGAGCTTGGGCTTCTGCCCATTTTGAGACATAGTGAACAACGACTAGCATATATTCGAATTTCGATGATTTAGGAAAGGGTCCCATAAAGTCTATACCCCATATGTCAAAAATTTCACAAACTTGAATGTAATTCATGGGCATTTCATCTTTTTTAGAAATTTTTTCAGTTTTCTGACATGCTTCGCAAAGGCGAACTAGAGTATGTGCTTCTTTTAGAATTGTTGGCCAATAGAATCCAGATTCAAATACTTTTTTAGCGGTGGCGGTAGCACCATAATGTCCACCGGTAGGTCCATGGCGACATTTATTAAGAATAGCACGAGTTTCAGGTCCAGAGACACATCTACGGATTATTCTGTCAGGACAAATTTTGAATAAGTATGGTTCAACCCAAAAATATTTCTTTACATCTGAGAAGAATTTTCTTTTCTCTTGGTGAGTCATTCCTTTTCGTAATATATCCCCCGCCAGGTAGTTTGCAAGGTCTGCGAACCAAGGCGTGTCTGGAGAACTAATTGCATTAAGAGTTTCTTGGGGAAAACTATCATCTATTTCAATTTCTATTTCTTTGTCTTCATTTTCTAAACGAGACAAATGATCAGCGGCTACGTTTTCAACACCTTTTTGTCTTAGATTTCTAAATCAAATTCTTGCAAAAGCAAAATCCAACGAATAAGACGTGGTTTAGCGTCTTGCTTTTTAAATAGATATTTGAGAGCGGAGTGATCTGTATAGACCACAATTTTAGATAGAACTAGATATGCTCGTAATTTATCGAATGCAAATACAACGGTCATGAGTTCTTTTTCAGTAACCATGTAGTTTTGTTGAGCAGCATTGAGTGTTTTGCTAGCAAAGTAAATAGGATGGAAATGTCTACCATCTTTTTGTCCTAAAACAGCTCCGACTGCAAAATCGCTTGCATCGCACATTAATAATGATAAATTCCAATTTGGACTTATTATAATTGGTGTGCATGTGAGCTTTTCTTTAAGAGATTCGAAAGCTTTTTGACATTCGTCATTGAATTCAAAGGTAACGTCCTTTTCTAGAAGTTTAGTTAAAGGTCGAGCGATTTTTGAGAAATCTTTAATAAATCGTCGATAGAATCCTGCATGTCCTAAAAAGCTTCTAATGCCTTTCACATTAGTAGGAGGTGGAAGTTTCAAAATTACATCAATCTTTGCTTTGTCAACTTCAAGTCCTGCTCCTGACACTTTATGTCTGAGCACAATAACTTCTTTGACCATGAAGTGACATTTTTCCCAATTAAGCACAAGATTTGCGTCTTCGCAATGTTGAAGCATTTTATCTAGATTACTTAGGAATTTATCGAAAGAATTTCCAAAGACTGAAAAGTCATCCATGAAAACTTCCACGGATTCTTCAATCATATCATGAAAGATTGCTATCATACACCTTTGAAAAGTAGCAGGTGCATTACATAAGCCAAAAGGCATACGTCAATAAGCAAAGGTTCTGAAAGGACATGTAAAATTTGTTTTTTCTTGATCCATTTGATCGATTGGTATTTGGAAATAACCGGAGAATCCATCTAGAAAACAGAAATATTCATTTCTCGCTAGTCTTTCTAACATTTGGTCCATGAATGGGAGAGGAAAGTGATCTTTTGCTTTAGCTTCATTTAGTTTTCTATAGTCAATACATACGCGCCAACAGTGACAGTTCTAGTTGTGACAAGTTCGTCATTTTCATTTGTTACTATTGTTATACCACCTTTTTTAGGTACACAATGAATAGGACTTACCCATGGGCTATCTGCTATAGGGTAGATGATTCCTGAGTCAAGGAGTTTAACAACTTCCTTCTTGATAACTTCTTTCATATTCGGATTGAGTCTTCTTTGCTTTTGAACTACTGGTTTCTTATCATCCGTTAACTAAATTTTGTGTTTACAGAAGGATGAACAAATTCCAGGTATGTCACTAGTTTTCCAAGCAAAGGCTCTTTTGTGGTTTTTGAGAACCGAAATCAATTTTACTTTTTTCTTATCAGAGAGTTTAGATGAAATTATGACTGGAAGCAATGATTCTCCTTCTAAGAAAGCATATTCCAAATGGTCTAGTAATGGTTTGAGAATTAGATCAGTTGGTGGTTCTTCTTCATTATCATCCTCATCATCGGAACTTTCATTTTTATCTTCGATAGTCATAGCCATGAATTGATCATATTCAGCCATAACTTCGTGTTCAAGACTTGTTCCATCGACTGAGTATAGTAATTGATTAAATTCATTTACCAGTTCATCGAAATCTTCTTCAAGAATTTCATCGATAACATCAATTCTAAAGCATGTGACATCGTTAGAGTAAGAGTGTTTCATAGCCTTATCTATGGAGAAAATCATTATTTCTTTTCCAACTCCAAGATTGAGTTGTTTCTGTTTAACTCGAATTATTGCATCGGCTGTATGGAGAAAAGGTCTTCCTAAGATTAGGGTACCTTGCTATCTTCCTCCATTTCTAGGATAACGAAATCAACTGGAAAGGTGAATTTTCCAACTTCATCTAACATGTTTTCAGCTATTCCAACAGGATATTGGAAAGATCGGTCAGCTAACCGAACACTCATCTTAGTTGGTTTAAGTGTTTCAATGGATAATTTAGCATAGAGAGAATACGACATCAGATTAATGCTAGCGCCAAGATCGGCTAAGGCATTGCATGAGAATGTTTTAATGAAAGTACAAGGAATCAGGAAACTTCCTGGGTCTCTAAGTTTTGGTGGAATTTTGTTCTGAACGATAGCTGAACATTCTTCATTAAGGAAAGCTGCTGAAATTTGTTCGAGTTTGCTTTTGTTACTAACAAGTTATTTAAGAAATTTCCCATAGTTGGGCATTCCGGCTAAAACATCAACAAGAGAGACATTAATTCGAACAGCTCGAATTATGTCAAGGAATTTTCCATATTGAGCTTCCATTTTTTCTTTTCATAAGCGTTGAGGGTATGGAATTCTGGGTTTGTAGGGTTTAGGTACTGGTGTTTCAGGAGTTGTGGTTTCCTTTCGAGGAACAGGTTCATCCTCTTATTCGTCATCAGTGAAAACTTCAACAGGTTGTTGAGTTTGACTAGGATCGAGTGGTGGATCATAAGAAGTACCATTTCTTATGGTAATAGCATTCACATGCTCATGTCGAGCTTGCGGTGGTTGATAAGGTTTGTTTTTAGGATTAGACTGAGTGTTAATAGGAAGAGATCCAGAAGCTCGACCTGATTGCTTTTCAGCAAATCTGTCGAATTTGGCTTCCAAATTTTGCATTGAGGCTTGGTGATTTCTAGTAGCGGACTCAACTTTATCTTTTAAGTCCATGAATTGATCTTTCACAAAAAGGTTTGTTGATTTTTGTGCTTTAATAAAATCATCCATTTGTGTTTGAACGTCTGGTTTTTCATCAGTGTTTGTTCGTTTGTAAGGTTCTCGATTATATTTGTTTTTTGCACTATGTCTCCATCGTTCACGTTCACGATCACGATCACTATAGTTCTCATAGTAACGGGTGCATCTAAATGTATTCATAAATTTAGCTTCTTCTTCACGTGACATAGGTGTGTCATCATCACTGCAATTTGCGGTAGCATGGTTTCCGCCACAATGATTACAATTTTCACGTTGTTCTTTTATCTCTTTGTATTGAGCATCCATTTTAATTTCCATGGCATCCATTCCTGCCATAATTTTGTTAGTGTCAGAATTACTACTGCCTTCATCAGCGAAAGCAACAGTTTTATGAAGAGAAGTTTTTTGTTTTTGTTCTTTTGCCCAATCTAGTTTAAGTAAGACTTTGTCTTCAAGGAGTTGATACGCTTGATTTGGTGTTTTATAGAGGAATATACCACCGGCTGCAGCGTTTAAAGCTTCTTGAGTTTTTTCATCAAGACCGTGGTAAAAGATTTTGATTATATTGCCTTTTGTCAAACCGTGTCCATGACAATTTATTAGCAGTTCTTTCATTCGAAGCCAGGCTTCGGCGAGATTTTCATTTTCATTTTGTGAGAATCCTCGGATTTCTCCGAGAAGTTTATCAAATAGAGCTGGAGGAAAATATCTACTAACGAAAGCAGTACGAAGTTCGTCCCATGATTCAGTGGTTCCTTCATCGAGTTCATCAAGCCAAGTTTTAGCTTCTCCCGTTAAAGATAGAGGAAACATCATGAGTCTTACCGCTTCAGTTTCGGTAGCTCCGTATTTGAACATATCGCATACGCTTTGAAATTCATGAATGTGTTTATGAGGATCAGTTTTAATTCGGCCATGAAATTGGTTTCCCTTGACCAGAATCAAGTGATTTCCTTTTATTGCAAATTCATTTGCGGTTTCAGGAATGGTAATAGCTGGTCCAGGGGTAGGTGCAACGATACGATCGTTGGCCCACATTGGTTCATTGTCAGCATCATCCATTGGATCGTAAATTTGGATTAATTTGATGTAAAATCTGAAGTTTGAGATATCGTCAACAGGTGTGTGGTGAACACGAGGTTGTTCGGGTCTTTCGTCTTTTTGAGAAAAAGGAACTCTTTTGTTATTACGTTTTCTTTTGTTTAAAGTTCTTTCAGGTTCTGATAGAGGTGAAATAGGCTCAGTTTCAGCTGAATGAGTGTGCATTCAAGGATAGAGAGAGAAATTTAAATCAGTTTGACAAATTTAATTTTCTGAGTAAGTGAGTGCGGCGTACACTGAATAGTGTGCGGCGTACTTATGTGAAATTGCTATCTGCGGCGTACTTGGCGACAAGTACGGTGGTGTTATTTTTACCGAGAATATTAATCTCAATGGATGGTGAAAAAGATGATTCTTTTTGGTTTTTATGAAAAGGTTTGTGAATTTTAAGAAAAACGTTTACGGATTGAAGTAAGTGCGTTATACTTGGTGACAAGTACGGCGGTATGTGTGTGCTCTGTGTATAAGTGCGGCGCACAAGTGTGTTTGTGCGGCGTGCTCTCTGCAACAGAAGAAACAGAGTGATCTGGTTTTTGAAGAAATTCTTGGTTTTGTTTGCTAATTTTACTTCAAAAATACTTAAGGAACATATTTAAGTCCCCGGCAGCGGCGCCAAAAACTTTGATGTGTAAGGAAAGCTTTAAATTTATAATACTAGTTTCACCGATTTTAATAAACCAAACACACGGGTAAAGTATAACCCGCGTTGGTAGTATTAGATTAAGGTAAGACCAGGTCGTATCCACAACGACTTAGTTCGTTCAGATTAAGTATAATAATCAGGAAATCAAGACAAATAACGATTATAGAAATATGACGAATTCAAATATTAAAACAAATGATTGCTTGGATAGCTTAGATAATCAAGTGACAATGCTTATGTTTGATCTCAGTTTTTGATAAAGGAGCACAACTTATAAGAAAGCTATTTTCGTCAAAAGAGCAATTTCATAACTCGTAGGTTCAATTCAAGATTCATATTTACCCATTAAGTGATTTCTCTCGAAATAGTATTTCATATCAAGCCTATATTATTATTGATTCTTCTAAGTGGATTTCTCCTTTCAAAGACTAGTAACACAGACAAGTTCCTAGAATTGCGTTTAACACGTTGGTTCTTTCGACCTATTCCAACATATTATATTCAACCAGTTTCAATAAATAAACGTAATAAGACTAGAGATGAAATAGTTCACAATATAAACTTGAAATTGGTAGAGATCAAAACATAATCATAAGTCGCTTTATTATATTCACATATCCAAGCAATCACAAGAGGTTTAACCTCTCATGGCTAATGAGTTCATAACAACAGAAGTGAGTAAATAGTAAACAAGAGACATACAGATTGGATTGATCAAATGATTACACAAGTGTCACAAGTAACCAAGAATTCGACACCAACAAATACTTAACACCCCTTGTTCTGATTCGTTCACCCCTGCAAATGGCTCTGGATCACGTATTACTTCGAACTTAACTTAGTGGAAATTGGTTATAGAGTGGAGAGTTCAAATGCTTGCAAATGAGCTCTATTTATAGGCATTCTGATATGCGAAGTACGGCGCACATGCTTTGTGAGTGTGGCGCACTTTCTTATTTTCTTGGCGCCAAAGCTTCATAAATGCAGAGGAAGTATGGCGGAATTTATTTGTAAGACCGGCGCACTTTTATTTAATATTATATATTGACTTCCTTTGACCGAGAGGAAAGTGCGGCGCACAAGACTGGAAAATCGGCGCACTAGGCTTGCATGAAAAGCTAATCATGGAAGACTTCTTATTTATTTACTTCAAGTAGCGAAATAGTAGGTTTTGAGATGTATCATGCTCAGATCATCCGAGAGTGAACCTGCATTTATTTTATGCTATTAAGTGCCAAAAGTTCACATCAAATGATCATAAAACATATAGTATAATGCTCAAGGAATATGTATACCACTTAAAGGACGATAAAGTAACAACTACGATAAAAGGAAGGACTTGGAATGAAAATACAAATAGAAAGACCCGAGTACGCCGGTCTTAGGACTATGTGCGGCGTACTTGCTTGGCGGGTAAATGAGATTGAATCTACACGAAGTACGGCGTACTTTCTACGGAGTACGGCGCACTTATCTTGTCAGTTACAAAGGCAGAGTTATTGATTGTGTTGACATAAATAATGCGTAAAAACGTTACTTATAGTTTTCGATATCTCTACGTTTTGACGATCACAAAATGTAAAATCATTAAACGAAAGATTACTACGTAAACAAGTATTAAGCTAGTTTATATCATTATATCCAACTTAATCACTCGCTCCCCAACCCCCGGCCTATGAATACCGTAACACAGTGCTTAATACATCTCATGATCAAGTTGGGTAGTAATTAATTCATACAACTTTATTTAATTAAGGAACGATATTATAGTATTTTTTGAAAAACAATTTCTGGTAAATAAAGAAAAATGCTTTAATCATACTAAATACTATGATTCAAAATTTTTAACCAAAATCAGCTTAGTTTTCACCATAAACTTTCCCGCACTAACCAGACAATAAAATCATGGCCGTTACAGGCTGGGAAAGGCGCCCCCTTAATGTGTTAAGGGGGGCCCCC